>SZWC01000671.1:322657-354224 GCA_023375785.1 Penium margaritaceum | reverse complement strand
AACCATTCTTCAGCACAAGTGATGCCCTTCCAATCACACATGCTCGCTGCTCCAAGGCTCCCTCTCTCCTCAAGTTCCAACAGGAAGGGCATCACTTGTGCTGAAGAATGGTTATTCAATCACTCAAAATGATGGAGTACATATAAAGCTAGAGCTTGGGCAAGTCAGCCCTCTCACAAGTCACACCACTTAGCCATGGAGGCTAAGGCTCACACACTAGAGTCCATAATCTCACACAAGGGAGGAAATCAGCCTAGCAATCAGGCTGACCACTCACACACGACCTAGAGAGCTAGAGAATGCTCTCATGGCACACTCATAGTGGTCACATAACCCACAAACCCATGGAGAATCGCCATGTGTCCATGGCTAGCACACAAGGATCTCACCTCACCTAAAAAGTAAGGAGAGGTACCTTTATCCTAGTCAACACACTCTGACAAGGCAATCCTAAGACCAAGGACGTTTTTGGATATTTCTCCCATCAGGTATTGACCCTGGACCTCTTGCCTTTTCCTTTTCTCAGGCTAAGGCATGGAGCCATCACCCATGCCCACCCAGACATCGTCGGTCCATGACCCCCGAGACTTCGAAAATTCATATCTCCCAATCCGACCGTTGGATCGGCCTCAAACGTGGACAATAGACATTTTGCCACCTGATCTTTCCAATGGTGAAGTCGGATTGGCGATCGGAGCAGGCATCTCGTACTTTCCTGGAACTTGCTCCTGTGGACCTGAAACTGAGCCAGATGGCTCCTTTCCCAACAATCTCCCACTTTGCCGCACTCAGAGTGGGCTGAGTCCACATGCCTTCATGCAAAACTGCTGCTTCTCACAAGTCATTGGCTTGGTGCAGAAATCAACGACCTGCTTGCTGGTTGGAGTAAACTCCAGCTTGATAGCACCCTCCTGCACCATGTGCCTGATGAAATGATATGCGATATCAATGTGCTTGGTACGTGCATGGTGCTCAGGATTCTTGGCGAGTGCGATTGTGCTGTGGTTGTCGACGCGCACAAGAACTGGAACTGCTGCACTCCCACTCATCTGTGCCATGAGACGTTGGAGCCAAACTGCTTCCTTGGATTCAAAGCCCAGAGATACGTACTCAGCTTCTGTGCTCGAGGTCGTCACGACCACATGCCGCTTGCTGCACCAGCTGATGGCTCCACCATTCATGAGGAACACATGTCCAGAGATGGACTTGCGGTCCTTAGGGTTTGAAGCCCAATCTGCGTCTATGTAGCCGATGATGCTGTTGTCATTACCGTTGTAGGTGATGCCGATGTTGATGGTTCCAGCAAGGTAGCGGAAGATCCGCTTCACTGCCTTCTGGTGCTCCGGTCCGGGATTAGCCATGTGCTGGCTCACAGCGCTCATAGCTTGTGCGAGGTCCGGCCTGGTTACCACCATCAGGTACATGAGACTGCCGACGGCGCTCTGGTACTTCTGCCGCTCAGTTGCATTTATTTCTCCATTGAAGCTCACGAGGTACTGCCGCGTCTCCATCGGCGTGCCGATGGGTTTTGCCTCTACCATGCCAAACCGCTGCAAAACATCCTTAATATAGCAGCTCTGCTGCAGCGAGAGAGAGCGTGACTTGCGGTCAGCGTTATCTGGATTCAGAGGAAGTATGATGCCTCCCCGAGATCAGACATCTGGAAGCGCTCCTGCAGACATGCTGTTGGAAAGGAGGAGCATGTCATCCACATAGACAATGATGATGAGGATCGCATGCTCATGCTGCGAGCGATACACGCTGTAGTCACTCTCGCTGCGCTCAAACCCCATGCACTGCAACACTGCATCCAACTTTTGGTTCCAAGCACGCGACGCTTGCTTCAGGCCGTACAGCGACTTCTGCAGCTTGCAGACCAGGTGCTCATGGCCATCCATGACGAACCCTTCCGGCTGCTCCATGTAGATCTCCTCCTCCAAGTCACCATTCAAGAATGCCGTCTTGACATCCATGTGGTGAACCTCGAAGTCCTCAGCTGCTGCATAAGAGAGGAGCGTACGTACAGAGGCAAACTTTGCTGCAGGGGCAAAAGTTTCTGTGTAGTCGATGCCCTCCTGCTGCGAGTAGCCCTTGGCGACCAGCCTCGCCTTGTACTTTTCCAGGTTACCATCTGCTCCCTGCTTCTTCTTGAAGACCCACTTGCACTTGATCACCTTACGTCCTGGTGGACGCTCAGTCAGCTCCCATGTGCCATTATCCAGCTGCGACTGTATCTCCTGCTGCACGGCTTGCGCCCAATCTGCAATATCCAGTGCAGCCATGGCCTCCTTGTATGACGTTGGCTCATGTGAATCTGCTGGAACTGCGACGTTCATCTGTTCTGGTCTCTGTAGCATCCAGAAATGGCCGCGCTCACCAGGCTTGTAACGCACCGTAAGAGGGTACCTGCGACCTGGTACTGGAGCATTAGCGGGCGGCTGGCGGGTGCTGCTGGCACAACTGCTGCTGATGGTAATTCTATATCTCCCTCCTCTGCTTCTGCCGATGAGGCTGTTGTATCTGCAACATCAGACATGGGAGAGTAGAGTGATTCTCCCACTCTCACGGTAGATGAAGAATCGGGAGAAACTGGGTCAAGAAGAATTTCTGCTCCCACTGTCTCGTCAGCTATTGGTTCTGCTGCCTTTTCACACACGATGTTGGTGCCGATGACGTTGCTCTCGTTGAAGAGGACATCCGTGGGGATGATGACATGGCCTGTATCCCTCTCGTAAAGGCGATACGCCTTGCTTGCCACGTCGTAGCCAATCATCAGTATCTGTGCACTCTTCGCGTCCTACTTTTGCCGCTTCTCCTTTGGTACGTGTACGTACGCCAAGCTGCCAAACGCGCGAAGATGACCCACGCTCGGCTTCTTGCCGAACCGCGCCTCGTACGGCGTCATCTGCTCCAGGGCCTTGGTTGGACTGCGGTTCTTGCTGTAGACCATAGTGCTCACGGCTTCAGCCCAGAAGTCGTAGGTCAGCCGGGGCGCGTGCAGCATGGAGCGCGCCGACTCCACAATGGTACGGTTGGTGCGTTCTGCTATCCCGTTCTGCTGCGGCGAGTACGGTGCGGTACGCTACGCCTTGATGCCAACAGCTGCGAGGTAGTCCTGGAACTCCTTGCTTAGGTATTCTCCACTGCGATTGCTGCGCAGCGCCTTGATCTTCTTGCCAGTCTGGTTCTCCACCATGGCCTTGAACTCCTTGAACCTATCAAAGCACTGGTCCTTAGAGGAAAGGAAGTACACAGCAGTGTAACAGCTGAAATCATCAATGAAGGTGAGAAAATACCTAGAGCCTCCAAAGCTCTGGGTCTGCATCGGTCCGCACAAGTCCGTGTGGACCAGCTCCAACACCTCTTTTGCACGCTCCCCTACTCCAGAGAACGCCTCGCGATGCTGCTTCCCCTCCAAACGGCCGATACATAATGCTCCTCAAAGTTAGAGATAGTAGGCAGGTCACGCACCATCTGCTTTGCTTGAAGCTGCTGCAAGGCACGCATGCCGATGTGGCCGTAGTGCGCATGCCAGATCTCACCATCTGTCGCCTGCACCACTGCTGTAAGACTCTGCTCACGCGGGATCTTGGTCGCCCCCAGTAGGCGGTACATGTCGCCCTCCTTCACCGACTTGACCAACTCCTCTCCTGTTTCCTTGTTGAGGATGTAGCCATAATCATCGTCAAAAACAACGTGTCGTCTTGTGTTGGTGAGAGAGGACACTGAGAGAAGGTTGAACGCAGCATCAGGTACATACAGCACGCCATGGAAAACTCCCACTTCAATGCCACGCGGGGTCTCCAACCACATCTCCACAATCCCAATCCCCTCAGCATACACCACCCGATCATCACCCAAAGCAATTGGACCGGGGGGAATGGAAAGCAGCTGCGTGAACCACTCCTTGTGGTGCGTCAGACTCTTGGTACACCCCGAGTCCTTGTACCACGCCAGGTCCGCCTTTTCCTTCTGCGACATGTCAGACTTCGCCATGAAGAGGCGGTCGCACACCTCCTTGGTAACTTTCATGTTGCCAAAATGGCGCACGCCAGTCTGATTCTGCTGCTGCTGCTGCTGGCGTTGCTGTGACGGCTGTTGCTGTTGTTGTGGAGATTGCTGCTTTTGCTGCTGCTGCTGTTGCTGCTCCTTCTGGTCCCTCTTGAACTTGAAGCACTCTTTCTTGTAGTGCCCCTCTTTCTGGCAATAGTGGCACTTGCCCTTCTTCTTGTCTCTCTGCTGCCCGGACTGCTACTGCTGCTGGTTGCGTGAGCCCATGGCCATGAAAGCTGCTTCACTACTGCTGCCGCTATTGCGCTTTGCTGCATTGCGACGTAATTCCACCTTCACCTGGTGTGTGCAGATGAAGTCGAGGTCGAGAGTTGGCTGGCACTCCAGCATCTCTTGCACCGTGTCGTAGCTAGTTGGGAGTTCCCTCAGCAAGAGGAGGATGAAGCGCGTCTCTTCCACAGGGTTACCGGCCGCTCTCAGCTGCTTTGCCAGCTCCTTTGTCTTGTCCAGAATCGCCTCCATCCCTTATCCACCCTGCATTTTCAGCGCTTTCATCTTTTCCTCCAAAAGCATGAGGAATGCAGGATACTTGCTCTGATACTTCTTGCACAACGTGTCCCACCCCTCCTTTGCAATACCCTTGTCACTCATACTGAAGATACGTGTTGGTGATGGTTTTGACAAGCAACCTGTAGGCCTGCCTGTCCTTCTTCTTCCACTCCTCATACGTCGCTGGTACACCTGCAGAAGAACCCGCATCAGCTGCACCCTTTTGCGGCGTCTTTCCCGCCACCACCTGCGCTGCGGTGATGCCTTTGGCCTAGGGAACTGGAGCCGGCTTGTCGCCGCTCACCACCTCCCACAAGCTCCTCTCCTCCAAAAGGAGGCGGGTACGGATCTTCCAAAACGTGAAGTTGGCGGGTCCCTCCAGCCTTACCAAAGGCTGGGCTGCTGTTACAACCCCAGCTGCTGCCATTTTGAGCCTTGATGATGCTCAGCGCTGTCCTTGGATGGCGGCGCTACCCCTGCTTCTGCTGCTGCTTCTGCCAGAAATCTGTCTGACAGAAAATGGACTGTAGATGCCAGCAGACTACGAATTTTGAAAAACGGAGGCCACCACTGGAAAATTCAGCTCAAAACCTTTCAGATCGACCCATAAAACAGGGTCATCAACAGGGGATTTTGAAAGATATGCCCTCCTGAAAACAGGGTATGCTTCTACTCCTACTCCAACTCAGACCAGCCAGCTTGTAAACGGCGTTTCTCCCAAACGAATCTATGGATTGAAAATCTTTTTGCACCAATGGAAAGCTTAGAAAAAATACTACAATTCCCATATTCCATTTTTTAAATTTGCCATAGAAACAAGAGAGTTATGGTCATCACAAGGCGACAGTCTTACTTATAGAGAAGAGTGTAGCCCTGGCCGATCTCGTTTTAACCATAACTCTCAATCCGACCGTTGGATCTTCTTGATTCGGAAATAGTTGGAAAGCTTGTCTCTTGAACTTGAAGATCCTGTGGTGGAGTGTCAAATCTGGTGAAGGTTTTACCCCAACCCGTCACTCTCAAATTGACGGCATGTGCTGGCTGAAAGTGGAAGAACTTGGCTCTGATACCAAATGTTGGAACTTGAGGAGAGAGGGAGCCTTGGAGCAGCGAGCATGTGTGATTTGAAGGGCATCACTTGTGCTGAAGAATGGTTGTTCAATCACTCAAAATGATGGAGTACATATAGAGCTAGAGCTTGGGCAAGTCAGCCCTCTCACTAGCCACACCACTTAGCCATGGAGGCTAAGGCTCACACACTAGAGTCCATAATCTCACACAAGGGAGGAAATCAGCCTAGCAATCAGGCTGACCACTCACACACGACCTAGAGAGCTAGAGAATGCTCTCATGGCACACTCCTAGTGGTCACATAATCCACAAACCCATGGAGAATCGCCATGTGTCCATGGCTAGCACACAAGGATGTCACCTCACCTAAAAAGTAAGGAGAGGTACCTTTATCCTAGTCAGCACACTCTGACAAGGCAATCCTAAGACCAAGGACCTTTTTGGATATTTCTCCCATCAGGTCTTGACCCTGGACCTGTTACCTTTTTCTTTTCTCAGGCTAAGGCATGGAGCCATCACCCATACCCACCCAGACATGGACGGTCCATGACTTCCGAAACTTCGAAAATTCATATCTCCCAATCCGACTGTTAGATCGGCCTCAAACGTGGACCGTAGATATTTTGCCACCTGATCTTTCCAATGGTAAAGTCAGATTGGCGATCGGAGCAGGCATCTGGTACTTTCCTGGAACTTGCTCTTGTGGACTTGAAACTGAGCCAGATGGCTCCTTTCCCAGCAGATGCGGCCAAATGGAAGGAGCCAACAGGATAGCAAACAAGGATCCATTAAAGAGAACGGAATATGGGTTCTTCAGGATAGGCTCCCAAACACGCATGTGGTGGGGTCGGATTAAGTTCTCTAAAAAATTCCAAGTAGGATCGTACTATAAAAAAATACAAGGCAAGAGTTGTGGCGAAGGGGTTTTTCTAGCGTACAGGCTCAGAGTACGAGGTCTCCGTGCCTTTCCTCACCTATACGTCCATCAGATCCATGTTCGGGATGGTTGTTGCAAACGATTTGGGGGTCCACCAGATAAACATGAAGACAACTTTCTTGTATAGGAAGCTAGACAAAAAAAAACCGATGGAAGTGCTCGAAGGACTGAGAGTCCAAAGGGTAAGGTTTGGGAACAAGTGAAATAACTCTATGGGTTGAAACAAGCCCCAAGGATGTGGTACAAGCAGATGGACGGCTGTATTGCCGGAATCTCCTTCATGCACTTCCAGAATGACCCTACTGTCTATGTGCAGAAGGATGAGCAAGGCTTGATACTGGTTGCACTGTACGTGGATGACTTGATCATGTGCTCGCCGTCGGTCAAGCTATTGAATAAGATGAAGACAAATCTCTGCAAGAGGTTAAAGATAGACATGGGTCCGCTCGAGTTCTACCTCGGGATAGCCATCCATTGCAATCGAACAGCAAGCACCATCGAGCTAAACTAGACCAAAGACATCATGGAGGTCTTCAACCGCTACAACATGGAGGACTACAAGCCTATCATGACACTCATGAAAATAGGCATTAAGCTCTCCTCCTCCATGAGCCACAGGACTAAAGCAAAAGGGCGTGAGATGGAGAACATTTCCTACCAGTCTGCTGTTGCCAGCCTCATGTATGCCATGGTAGGAACACGCCCTCATATTTTCTATGTTGTGGGACAAGTGAGCAGGTTTGTGGCCAATCCATGACCGCACCATAGGCAAGAAGTCAAGCGCATCATGTGCTACCTACAAAAGACCCGACACATGGGATTCCAGTTTAGAGGCTAAGCAAAAAGCAAGACTGCGTCTCCCTCTCTATTATAGAGGGAGACTACATCGCTCTGTCACAAGTATGCAAGGAGACATAGTGGTTATGCAGTTTGCTTGCCGAGTTGAAAGTGCCAGAAATAGAGGCAACAGAGGTCTGCATCGACAATAGGAGTACCATGAAAATGGCACAGGATGATGTCATCTCCCGGCAGACCAAGGACATCGAGATCAGGTACTACTACTCACGCGACCTAGATGCAAAGGAGATCGTGGACCTGGAATATGTGGAGTTTAGGAAGATGCTCGCTAATTGCATGACAAAGGCATTGGACAGGGAATTGCACTCTGCAGGTATTCGAGGCATCGGTATGGTGAACGCAACGTACGAAGACTGAGGCCAAGACTGTTGGAGAGAGGAGAGATCTCACAGCTAATGGACAGAGGTGTAACGAAGAGTTTGTTGACCTGATATACTCCTTGTCCATGGCTAACATTTGGACAGGCACAAGACCGACTGGGCATGCACAGTTCCCTTGGAGTACATCCCCTAAGTCAAGTCTAGATAGACAAGGCATGCACTACTCCTTTGGTTGGAAAAGGAGTAATCTGGCTCACTTTCAGGTCAACAGGCGCAAGTTCTAGGAAACTATCAGATGCGTACGCCGATTCTCAATCCAACTCCACCATGGAAAAGATCAGGTAGCAAAATGTCTACGGTCCAAGTTTGAGGCTGATCCAAGACTCAGATTGGGAGACATGAATTTTCAAAGTTTCTAGGATAAGGACCGTCGATATCTGGGTGACCATGGGCGATGGCTCCATGCCTTAACCTGAGAAAAGAAAAAGGCAAGAGGTCCAGTGTCAAGACCTGATGGGAGAAATATCCAAAAAGGTCCTAGATTCTTTGGTTGCATTGTCAGAGTGTACTAACTAGGAAAAAGGTACCTCTCCTTACTTTTTAAGTGAGGTGAGATCCTTGTGTACTAGCCATGGACAAATGGCCATTCTCCACGGGTTTGTGGGTTATGTATCCACTAGGAGTGTGCCATGAGAGTGTTCCCTAGCTCTCTAGGTCGTGTGTGAGAACTCGGCCTGATTGCTAGGCTGATTTCCTCTCTTGTGTGAGATTATGGAATCTAGTGTGTGACCCTTAGCCTCCATGGCTAAGTGGTGTGACTTGTGAGAGGGCTGACTTGCGCAAGATTTAGCTCTATATGTACTCCATCATTTTGAGTGATTCAACAACCATTCTTCAGCACAAATGATGTCCTTCCAGTCTAACATGTTTGCTACTTCAAGGCTCCCTCTCTCCACTAGTTCCAACATCTTTGGAGCAAGTCCCCTTGGTCAAAACTGGATAGTATAGCCAGCAAACACTACCTAGGACAACTTGTGGCTTAGATGTTCCAAGGTAAGTGTGTGGAGTGAGAGGTCACGGAGTCAAATCCCAGCCCAGTGACTAGTTTTCTTTGTGACCAAAAGGGAGACGGGAAAGTTCTAAGAGATATCTTCGAATATTCCAAGGTATTTTTTGGTGGCTGGCGCCACTTGGCGGTCAAGGAGAGTGCCATGTAGGCAGGGGGGATGACAAAATTCAGATTCTCCCTAAAGTGGCTCATTCAAGGAACCACTACGTGCCTAGGCTCGAGGCTGACTATAGGACTATAAGAACCTAGACAATTGTATTGAAACTCATTTTCTAGATCGTTGCCTCAAGACGGTTACCAGTTTGAAAGACTCCCACAGCAACTGACCAAAATGAACTTGGAAATTTACAACAACATGCGAACCATGATCCTCCTCATGGCTCTACCCAAAAGCCGGGTTATGTGATCACCGTCTTTGGCGGTTGGAAGGTAGAGAATTTGACGTATGAGGCAGTGTCTAAGTACCTGCACAACAAGGCCTTGCGTCATAGCGGTAGTAAGGCTAACATTTGAGCCTTTGCTGCACAGTACAGTCGTCGTGGCAACAACTCCTCTTCTGGTCAAAGTGATAGCGGACGCAGTGGCGGTGGAGGAAAAGTCAATGGTAGTTTTGGAAAGGTTTCAAAGGGTCCTGGAAAGCTCCATAAGTGTGGAAAGCCTGGGCATTGGGCACAAGAGTGCAGGGCTCCCACGAAGGAAAACAGAGATTATGGTGGTAGATATGAGGGCAAAGGAAAGTGTAAGGAGCTGATAAATATGATGGTTCAGAGCGTGCTAGCAACCATGGGAGCGGCATCACTCGATCGTGGAGCCTACGGGCTCGACTCTAGCACAAACCACCACTCGATGGAGAAGAAAAAGGAGGCTGTCATTGTCAAGAAGAGAGATGAGATTGGAGACCTCACTTGACATTGGAGTAGGAGTGTTCTATGGCATGCTATTTGTACCTGATGCTGCATTCAACCTCCTGTTATTGTCCTCCCTTGATAACACAGGATTGCGATTCGTCTTTGACAACGACTATGGTTACATCCTCAAGAGAGAAACAGGAGAGGAGCTAGCCAGGTTCATGAAGGAAGGTGACATGTACCGCCTGTTGGGGACAACCAAGATCCTGTTGGAACTGGAGGAGAGAAAGAGCCTTGCAGCAGTAAACATATAAGACTAAAAGAACATCACTTGTGCTGAAGAATGGTTCTTGAATGACTCAAAATGATGGACTACATATAGAGTCACAGCTTGGACAAGTCAGCCCTCTCACAAGCCACATCACTGAGCCATGGAGGCTAAAGCTCACACATTAGAGTCCATAATCTCACACGAGAGAGGAAATCAGCCTAGCAATCAGGCTTACCTCTCACACGACCTTGAGAGGTAGAGAATACTCTCATGGCATAGTCCTAGTGATCATACAACCCACCGTCCCATGGAGAATTGCCATGTGTCAATGGCTAGCACACAAGGATTTCATCTTACCTAACATGTAAGGTGAGATACCTTTTTCTTAGTTAGCAAACATGGACAAGGCAACCCAAGAATCTAGGACTTTTTCAGAAAATTCTTCCATGAGATCTTGACCCTGGACCTCTTGCCTTTCTCTTTTCTCAGGCTAAGGCATGGAGCCATCGCCCATGTACCATGTACCTGATAAAATGATATGCAACGTCAATGTGCTTGGTGCGTGTACGGTGCCTAGGATTCTTCACAAGTACGATTGCGCTCTGGTTGTCGACGCGTACAGGAACACAAACTGATATACTCCCACTCAACTCCGCCATGAGACGCAGAAGCCAAACAGCTTCCTTGGCTCCAAAGCTGAGAGAAACGTACTCAACTTCCTTCCTTGAGGTGGCCAGGACCACGTACCGCTTGCTACACCAGTTGATGGCCCTTCCATTTATGAGGAACATATGTCTAGAGATGGACTTGTGGTCTTCAGGGTTAAAAGACCAATCTATGTCTATGTAGTTGATGATACAGGTGTTGTTGCTGTTTTAGATGAGGCCAATGTTGCTGGTTCTAGCAAGGCAGTGAAATATCCGCTTGACTGCCTTCTAGTACTCAGGTCTGGGATTTGCCATGTGCTGGCTCACAGCGCTCACAGCCTGTATGAGGTCTGGCCTGGTTGCCACCATCCGGTACATGAGACTGTCGAGAGCCCTTTGGTACTTCTGCCGCTCAGCTGCATCCGCTTGTCCTTTGAAGCTCACAAGGTATTGCCGCGTCTCCAGCGGCGTGCCGATGTGTTTGGCCTCTGCCATGCCGAACCAGTACAAAACATTCTTGATGTAGCGGCTCAGGTACAACACAGAGCATTATTTGTGGTCACGCATGATGTGCATATCGAGGAAGTATGACGCCTTCCTGAGATCAGACATCTGGAAGGGATCCCGCATGTTGGGAAAGGAGCCATCCAGCTCAGTTTCAGGTCCACAAGAGCAAGTTCCATGAAACTACCAATTTCTTTTTTCAGATTGTCGATCTGAATTCTTCCGTGGAAAGATAAGGTTGCCAAATATCTATAATCCAAGTTTCAGGCCGATCCAACGGTCCGATTGGAAGATCTGAATTTTTTTCCTTCCCGGGGTCATTGACCGCCAATATCTGGGTGACCATGGGCGATGGCTCCATGCCTTAGCCTGAGAAAAGAAAAAGACAAGAGGTCCAGGGTCAAGACGTGAGTGGAGAAATACAAAAAGAACCTACATTCTTGGGTTGCCTTGTCAGAGTGTGCTAACAAGGAAAAAGGTATCTCTCCTTACTTTTTAGTAGAGGTGAGATCTTTGTGTGCTAGCCATGGACACATGGCAATCCTCCATGGGATTGTGGGTTATGTGACCACTAAGAATATACCATGAGAGCATGTTCTAGCTCTCTAGGTCGTGTGTGAGTAGTCAGCCTGATTGCTAGGCTGATTTCCTCTCATGTGTGAGATTATGGACTCTAGTGTGTCAGCCTTAGCCTCCATGGCTAGGTAATGTGGCTTGTGAGAGGGATGACGTGCCCAAGCTCTAGCTATACATCATTTTGAGTGATATAAAAACTATTCTTCAATAAAAGTGATGCCCGTTTAGTCCCAAATACTCGCAACTCCAAGGCTCCCTCTCTCCTCCTGTTTCAAAACTTGGTATCATCGCCAAGTTGTGCCACTTTTAGCTAGCATAGGTCGTCACTTTGAGAGTGACAGGTTAGGATAAAACATTCATTATACATGAAATACAACCACAGAATCTTCAAGTTCAAGCAACAAGCTTTCCAACGAGTCCAAGATTGCAAAGGTCCTATAGTCGTATTGAGAGTTATGCTCAAAATGAGGTCGGCCAGGGCTATACTCTTCTCTCTGAGTAAGACTGTCGCCTTGTGATGGCCATTACTCTCTTGTTTCTCTGTCCAATTTAAAGAGTAGCACATGCAAAATGAATTATTCTTTCAAAATTTTCCATTCGTGGAAAAGTAATTGCATTCCATTTGTACGTTTTGGAGAAACGTCATTTTCCAGCTGGCTAGAGTGAGTTGGAGTAGGAACAGAAGCATACCCTGTTTTCAAAAGGGAATATCTTAGAAAATTGCCTGTTGATGAGATATGAGATGGTATGAGAGACATTGGAGTGTGAGCCGACGCTCGATCTGGATTTCATTTGCATGCATCGGGTCTAGGCAGAACTGTGTCTCAATGCAACAAAACGCAATGGCGACAGCAACAGCAGTGAAGCAGCTTTCATGGCCATGGGCTCACGTAATCAGCAGCAGCAGCAGTGTGGGCAGCAAAGAGGCATAAAGAAAGGCAAATGCCACAATTACCAAAAAGATGTGCACTACAAGAAAGAGTACTTCAAGTTCAAGAGGAACTACAAGGACCAACAGCAGCAGCAGCAAAAGCAACAATCTCAACAACAACAGCAGCAATAGTCACGACAACGTCAGCAACATCATCACCAGAAGCAGACCGGCGTACGCCATTTTGGCGACCGCCTCTTCATTACGAAGTCTGACATGTCAGAGAAGGAGATGGCGGATTTGGCATGGTACAAGGACTCAGGGTATACCAAGAGTCTGACACCTCACAAGGAGTGGTTTACGTAGCTGCTCTCCATCCCCCCTATCCGATTGCTTTGGGTGATGGTCGGCTGGTGTATGCTAAGGGGATTGGGATTGTGGAGACGTGGTTTGAGATCCCGCGCAGCATTGAAGTGCGAATGTTCCATGGCGTGCTGTATGTACCTGATATTGCATTCAATCTCCTCTCACTATTGCTCTCACCAATACAAGATTGCGAGTCGTCTTTGACGACAACTATGGCTACATCCTCGACAAGGAACCAGGAGAGAAGTTGGCCAGGGCAACGAAGGAAGGCGACATGTACGACCTGTAGGGGGCGACCAAGATCTTGCGTGAGCTGAGTCTTACAGCAGTGGTGTGGGCCGTAGATGGCGAAGTCTGGCATGCGCACTATGGGCACATCAACATGCGCATTCTGGAGCAACTTCAAACAAAGCAAATGCTGTGTGACTTACCGACCATCTCTTACTTTGAATAGTAGTTGTGCGTATGCTGTTTGAAGGGGAAACAGCATCGCGAGGCATTCCTTGGAGCAGGGGAGCGCGCAAAGGAGGTGGCGAAGCTGGTCTACAAAGACTTGTGTGGTTTGATGCAGACCCAGAGCTTTGGAGGATCTAGGTGTTTTCACCTTCATTGATGATTTCAGCCGTTGCTCGGCTGTGTACTTCTTTTCCTCCAAGGAACGATGCTTTCATGGGTTCAAGGAGTTCAAGGCAATGGTGGAGAACTAGATTGGCAAGGAGATCAGGGCGTTGCGCAGCGATCGTAACCGAGAATACCTGAGCAAAGAGTTCTAGGACTACCTCGCAGCAGCAAGCATCAAGGCGCAGCGGGCCGCGCCATACTCACCGCAGCAGAACGGCGTAGCAGAACGTGCCAACCGCATAAGCGTTAAATCAGAGCGCTCCAAGCTTCACACGGCCTGGCTCACCTACGAATTTTGGGCTAAAAGCAAAGAACACTACGATGTATATCAAGAACCACAGTCCCACCAAGACGTTGGAACAGATGTCACTATACGAGGCGTGGTTCGCCAAGAAATCGAGCGTGGGTCATCTTTGCGCGTTTCGCAGCTTGGTATACATGCACGTTTTCAAAGAGATGCGGTAGAAATGGGGTGCAAAAAACGCACAGATGCTGATGATTGGCTATGACGTGGGAAGGAAAGCGTATCGTATGTACAAGAGGGATACTGGCCCTGTCATCATCTCCAAGGATGTCGTTTTCAATGAAACCAACATCAACGGCGCTAAGATCATCTAGGAAGAGGCAACAGAACGAGCAGCTGACAAAGTAGAGGGAGCAAAACGAGCAGCTCTCCTTGACCTTGTCTCTCGTGACCCTTCCTCTACTGTGATAGTGGGAGAATCACTCTATTTCCCCATGTTTGATGTCGCAGATAGAGCGGCCTCATCGGCAGAAGTAGAGGAAGAAGATACAACATCACCAGTAAGAGCAGTTGTACTTGCAGTATTGGAAAAGCCGCCCGCTAATGTCCCTACATCACGTTGTAGGTACCCTCTAAGGATGCGCTACAAGCCTAGTGAGCGCGGGCATTTTTGCTTGTTGTAAAAGCAGGATTACATGAATGTGGCCGTTGCAACAAACTATGATGAGCCGACGTCATACGAGGAAGCCAGGCCTGCAGCAGATATAGTAGATTGGATGCAAACTGTGGAGCAAGAGATACAGTCGCAGCTCGACAACAGTACGTGGGACCTGACTGAGCGTCAACCTAGACACAAGATAATCAAGTGCAAGTGGGTATTCTAGTAGAAGAGGGGTACAGATGGCAAAATTGAAAAAGTATAAGGCGAGGCTGGTTGCTAAGGGCTACTCGTAGTAGGAAGGTATTGACAAGACAAAAACGTTTTTCTTTTTGCAAAGTTTGCCCTTGTGCGCATGGTCCTCTCTTAAGTAGCAGCTGAGGACTTCTAGATTCACCACATTGATGTCAAGACAGCATTCTTCAACGGTGACTTGGAGGAGGAAATATATATGGAGCAGCCGGAGGGATTCATCATGGATGACCATGAGCACCTGGTTTCCAAGCTGCAAAAGTCGCTCTACAGCCTCAAGCAAGCGTCACGTACTTGGAGCCGGAAATAGGATGGGGCGCTCTAGTGCATGGGGTATGAGTGCAGTGAGTGTGACTACATTATCTATCTCAGGCAACATGGTCATGAGGTGCTCATCATCATCGCCTATGTGGATGACATGCTCCTCTTTTTGCAAAAGCATATCTGTACTACAAGAGTTCCAGGAGGCCATGGAGGAACGCTTTTGGATGTCTGATTTCTGGGAGGCATCATATTTTCTTGAAATCCAGATTGCGCCTGACCGCAAATCACACTCTCTCTGGTTGCAGCAGAGCCGCTACAATAAGGAGGTCTTGCAGCGATTCGGCATGGCAGAGGCCAAACCCATCTGCACACCACTGGTGACGCGGCAGTATCTCGTGAGCTTAAATGGAGACGTTTTCAGGGTTATCAAACGCCAGTATGTGGGTGACCATGGGCGATGGCTCCATGCCTTAGCCTAAGGAAAAAAAACGGCAAGAGGTCCAGCGTCAAGACCTGATGGGAGGAATATCCGAAAAGGTCCTAGATTCTTGGGTTCCTCTGTCAGAGTGTGCTGACTAGGAAAAGGGTACCGTTTCCTACCTTTTAGGTGAGATGAGATCCTTGTGTGCTAGCCATGGACACATGGCGATTCTCCATGGGATTGTGGGTTATGTGACCACTAGGAGTGTGCCATGAGAGCATTTTCTAGCTCTTTAGGAAGTGTGGGAGTGGTCGGCCTGATTGCTAGGCTGATTTTCTCTCTTGTGTGAGATTATGGACTCTAGTGTGTGAGCCTTAGTCTCCATGGCTAAGTGGTGTGGCTTGTGAGAGTGCTGACTTGCCCAAGCTCTAGCTCTATATGTACTCCTTCATTTTTAGTGATTGAACAACTATTCTTCAGCACAAGTTATGCCCTTCCAGTCCCACATGTTTGCTGCTCCAAGACTCCCTCTCTCCTCCAGTTCTAACAGAGACTCGTAGCAGAGTTGTCCACCAGACGCAGACAGTAAAGAAGCATTGGTTGGTCTAAGCCCGAGGAGCTCGCTCGTTACGCGATAGTGACCAGGTGCTAAGGACACAATGCAAGGAAGTGAAATATATTAATTGCTCTATATGGAACTTTCGCTCAGAGGGTGATATAATGTCTTGGTTGTAATATTAAGAGTAGTCGGTAGGAACCATTTTGTTAGATCCTGTTTTCTAGACCGTCGCCTTAGGCAAGTTGACAATGTGACCACTAGGAGTGTGCCATAAGAATATTTTCTAGCTCTCTAGGTTGTGTGTGAGTGGTTTGCCTGATTGCTAGGCTGATTTCTTTTCTTGTGTGAGATTATGGAGTCTAGAGTGTGAGTCTTAGCCTCCATGGCTAAGTGTTGAGGCTTGTGAGAGGACTGATTCAAACTCCATTATTTTGAGTGATTTAATAACCATTCTTCAGCATACGTGATGCCTTTTCATTCCCACATGTTTAATGCTTTAAGGCTTCCTTTCTCCTCTAGTTCTAATAGCCAGCCAGCCTCGCCTTGTACTTTTCAAGGTTACCATTAGCACCTTTCTTCTTCTTGAACACCTACTTGTACTTGATTACCTTAGTTCCAAGTGGACGCTCACTCAGTTCCCACGTATGGTGGTCGAGCTCTGATTGTACTCTTGCTACACAACTTGTGCTTTATCTAGTACATCTGATGCAGACATGGCCTCCTTGTAGGAGGTTGGCTCATCTGAGTCCGGTGCAACTGTAATATTGATCTGGGCTGGTTTTTACAGCATCCAGAATTGCTCGTGCTCACGAGGGTCGTAGTGCACCCTAAGAGGGTACGTGCGACCTCGTATAAGAGCATTAGTAGGCAGCTAACACGGTGCTGCTAGCATAACCGCTCTTACTGATGGTGGTGCATCTTCTTCCTTTGCTTTTTCTGATGAGGCGGATGTATCTGTTACATCATACATGGGAGATTCGAGTGATTCTCTAGTTGTCATAGTGGAAGAAGGGTGAAGAGAGACCGGGTTCGAAAGGATATTTGTTCCCACTCCCTTGTCAGATACTCGCTCTACATTGTTTCACAAAAAATGTTGGTGCTAATGACATTGCTCTCGTTAAAGATGTCATCCTTGAAGATACTGACATGGCCTCTATCCCTCTCGTAAAGGCGACAGGCCTTGCTTGACACGTCATAGCCGATCATCAGCATCAACGCGTTCTTTGCGTCCTAGTTTTGCCGCGTCTCCTTGGGCACGTACATGTACGCCGAGCTGCCAAACGTGCGGAGGTGGCCCACAATCGGTTTTTTGCCTAACCATGCCTTGTAAGCCGTCGTGTGCTCCAATGCCTTGGTTGGACTACGGCCCTTGATATACATTGAGTGCTTAGTGCTTCAGCCCACAAGTCATAGGTCAGATGAAGCACATGTAACATGGAACGTGCTGACTCAACAATGGTTCCGTTGGCATGTTCTGCTATGCTGTTCTACCGCGACGATTATGGTACGGTACACTGTATTTTGATGCCTATTGTTGTGAAATAGTCCTTCAACTCCTTGCTCAGGTACTCTCTGCCATGGTCATTGCGTAGTGCCTTGATCTTCTTATTAGTCTGGTTCTCCACCATTACCTTGAACTCCTTGAACCTGTCAAAGTACTCGTCCTTGGAGGAAAGGAAGTACACAACACTTTAACGGCTAGAATCATCATTGAAGTTGAGAAGATACCTAGAGCCTCCAAAGCTCCGGATCTGCACCAAGTCATACAAGTCTGTGTGGACCACCTTAAACACCTCCTTTGCGTAGTCTAATACTGTTTCCCCTCCAAGCAGCCAATGCACAAATGCTACTCAAAGTTAGAGATGGTGGGCAAGTCATGCACTATCTGTTTTATTTGAAGTTGCTGCAATGCGCGCATGTTGATGTGGCCGTAGCGTGCTTGCCAGATTTTGCCATCTCTGATCTGCATCACTACTGCAATACTTTGCTCACACGCGATCTTGGTTACCCCCAATAGGCAATATATGTTGCCTTCCTTCACCAACATGGCCAACTCCTCTCCCATCTTCTTGTCGAGGATGAAGCCATAGTCATCGTCAACGACAACCCGCAATCTTGTGTTGGTGAGAACACTAGAAGAAGGTTGAACGCAGGATTACATACATACAACACACCATGGAACTGTCAACCTACCTGAGACGACGGTCTAGAAAACGGGTTTTGACACAATGGTTCCCGCCAATATGATATCACCCTCACTGATAAGTTTCCACACTCAGCAGTTCATATGAATCAGTTCCTTGCACAGTGATTCCAGCACCTTGTCACTTTTGCGCGAGGAACTATCTCTTAGAGCTTAGACCAACCAATGCTTCTTTCGTGTCTGCCTCTAGTAGACAACTCTTTTATGAGTCTCAAATGTAAGAACTGTACTCAATGACAGGCAACTGACAATTTCTTAAAGTCCTAGGGCCAGCCTCTAGCCTAGGCGCGCAGTGGCTCCTTGGATGAACCACTTTGGAGGCAATGTGGACTGCGTCATCCCTTGCCTACATGGCGCTCCTTGTGACTGCAAAGTGGCGCCAGCCACCAAGAAGGACCTTGGGATATTCTAAGATCTCTTAGAACCTTCTTGTCTCCCTTTTGGTCACAATGAGAATGAATGACAGGGCAAGGAATCGACCTAGTGACCTCTCGCTCCAAACACTAGCTCTGGAACGTCTAAGACACAAGGAGTTGTCCTAGGTAGTGTTTGCTAGCTATATCATCCAGTTTAGACCAAGGGAACTTGCTCCAAAGGAGCACTGCATGCTTTGTCTATGTGGACCAGACTCAGGGGACTTAATCCAAGGGAGTAGTGCATGTCTAATCCGTCGTGTGCCTGTCCAAAATGTCAGCGATGGACAAGGAGCATATCAGATCAAGAGGAACAATCCCACTTTAGTGTCACGCGGGGTCTCCAACCACATCTCCACAATAGCAATCCCCTCAACATAGAACACCTGATCATGACCCAAAGCAATAGGTCGAGGAGCGATAGAGAGCAGATGCGTAAACCACTCCTTGTGGAATCTGAGACTCTAGGTACATCCAGAGTCCTTGAACCACGCGAGATCTGCCTTCTTGGTCTGCGACATGTCAGACTTTGCCATGAAGAGGCGGTTGCGCACCTCCTTGGCACGCCAGTCTCGTCTGACCACTGCTACTGTTTCACACTGATGGAGATTTCTGCTTTTCTTGCTACTGCTACTCCTTTTGTTGCCTCTTTAGCTTAAAACACTCCTTTTTGTAGTATCCTCCTGTTGCTAGTTTCACAAGATTGTGGCCAAAAATACTGCTTCACTACTGCTACCGCCATTGTATTTCGCTGCATTTCAAAGCCGTTCTACCTGTACCAGGTGCGTGTAGATAGGATCCATGTCGAGAGTTGGCTGGCACTCCAATGTCTCTTGCTCTTGATCATAGCTCGTTGGGAGTCCCCTCAACAAGACGAGGATAAAACGCGTGTCTCCCACAGGGTTGCCGCCTTCTTTTATCTGCTTTGCATGTTCCTTTGCCCTATCCAAATATGCTTTGATCCCTTCGCCACCGTGCAATTTCAATGCCATCATCTTCTCTTTCAAAAGTATGAGAAATGCAGGATTCGTGCTCTCATACTTCTTGCACAACATTTCTGAGCCGTCTTTTGCAGTGGCCTTGTCAGTCACATACTAAAGATGCGGGTTGGAGATGGTGTTGACAAGCAGCGTGTAGGCCTGGCCATTTTTCTTCTTCCATTCCTCATATGCTGCTGCTGTAGTTGTACATCAATTTGCATCTGGTGCACGTTTTTGTGACGTCTTTTGTTGGAAGTGGAGGATACAAGGAGTCTTGAAGCAGCGAGCATATGGGACTGGAAGGGCATCACTTGTGCTGAAGAATGGTTGTTCAATCACTCAAAATGATGGAGCACCTATAAAGTTAGAGCTTGGGCAAGTCAGCCCTCTCAGAAGCCACACCTCTTAGCCATGGAGGCTAAGGCTCACACACTAGAGTCCATAATCTCACACAAGGGAGGAAATCAGCCTAGCAATCAGGCTGACCACTCACACATGACCTAGAGAGCTAGAAAATGCTCTCATGGCAGACTCCTAGTGGTCACATTACCCACAATCTCATGGAGAATCACCATGTGTCCATGGCTAGCACAGAAGGAGCTCACCTCACCTAAAAAGTGAGGAGAGGTACCTTTTTCCTAGTTAACACACTCTAACAAGGCAACCCAAGAATCTAGGACCTTTTTGGATATTTCTCCCATCAGGTCTTGACCGTGGACCTCTTGTCTTTTTTCTTTTCTCAGGCTAAGGCATGGAGCCATCGCCCATGGTCACCCGGATATCGGCGGTTGATGACCCCGAAAACTACGAATATTCATATCTCCCAATCCGACCGTTAGATCGGCCTCAAACTTGGACCATGGAAATTTTGCCACCTGATCTTTGTATTGGTTAAGTTGGATTGACGATCGGAATAGGCATCTAGTACTTTCCTGGAACTTGCTCCTTTGGACCTGAAACTGAGCTAGATGGCTCCTTTTCCGACAGCCTTTCTCGCCAGAACCTACGATGTGGTGATGCTTATTCTGTGTGGATCCAGCTCCACACGTAAGCTAGAGCTTATTCGTTGCCACTCACAAACTCCCACAAGCTCCTCTCCTCCAAAGGGAGGCGGGTACGCATCTTCCAAAACGTAAAGTTGGCATGCCCTTTAGGCCTCTCCAAGGGCTGGACTGCTGTTACTATGCTTGTTGTTGGCATTTTGAACTTTGGTGGTACTCAATGCTGCCCTTGAGTGGCAGCGCTACACCTGCTTCTGCTGCTTTCGTGTGCCATAAATCTGTCTGAGAAAAAATAGACTATAGAGGCCTACACACTAATGATCTGGAATAACTAAGCCCCACACTAGAAAATTAAGCTTAAAACCTTTTTGTATGGACCCATTCAACACGGTCATTAACAGGGCATTTTAAACGGTATGATCTTTTGAAAACAGGGTATGCTGGTGCTTCTAATCAAGCTCACAGTAGTCAGCTTGTAAACGTCATTTATCCCAAACATAGCAATGGAATGAAAATATGTTTGCTCCAATGAAAAGCTTAGGATAAAGACTTAAACTCGAACGTGCTACTTTTTGAATTTGACAGAGAAATGAGGGTTATGGTCATCACAAGGAGACTATCTTATTCGGAGAGAAGAGTGCGGCCTTGGCCAACATCGTTTTGAGTATAACTCTTAATCTCTTAGTATACGATTTTAGACTCGTTGAAAAGCTGTCCTCTTGATCTTAAAGATCTTGTGTTCAATTCTCAAATTAAATACAGATTGTATCCCAAAAAGTCACTTCCAAAATAACGGCTTGTGCTGGCTGAAACTAGAAGAACTTGGTTCTGATACCGAGTATTAGAACTGGAGGCGAGAGGATGCCTTGGAGCAGCAAACATGCGGGACTAAAAGGGCATCGCTTGTGTTGAAGAATGGTTGTTGACTCACTCAAAATGATGGATTATATATAGAGTTAGAGCTTGGGCAGGTCAGTCCCCCCTGAAGCCATACCACTTAGCTACGGAGGCTAAGTGAGGAAATCAGCCAAGCAATAAGGCTGACCACTCACAGAAGACCTAAGGAGCTAGAAAATGCTCTCATGGCATAGCCCTAGTGGTCACATAATCCACAATCCCACAGAGAATCGCCATGTGTCCATGGCTAGCACAGAAGGATCTATTCTCACGTAAGAAGTAAGGAAAGATACCTTTTTCCTAGTCAGTACACTCTTACAAGGCATCCAAGAATCTAGGCCCTTTTTGGATACTTCTTCCATGATGTCTTGACCCCAGACTTCTTGCCGTTTTGTTTTCTCAGGTAACGGCATGGAGCCATCGCCCATGGTTACCTAGACATCCGCGGTCCATGACTCCATAAACTTCAAAGATTCATATCTCTCAATTCGATTGTTGGAACAGCATGAAACTTGGACCGTAGACAATTTGCTACCCGATCTTTCCAATGGTGAATTCATATCAATGACCAGAGCAGGCATCTTGTACTTTCTTGGAACTTGCTCTTCTGGATGTGGAACTGAGCCCTATGGCTCCTTTACCAACAGATCCCTCGTGAGGAGAGTCTTGTAGCAGTGGTGTATGTGTCAGATGGTGAATTCTGGCATATTCTCTACGAGCACATTGGCCTGCGCTCCTTGCAACAACTCTAAACAAAAGAGATGGTGTGTGACTTGCCCACCATCAGTAACTTTGAGTAGCAGTTGTGCATCGGCTGTTTTGACAGGAAGCAGCATCGCGAGGCACTCTTAGGGACAGGAGAGAACACGAAGGAGGTAGTTGAGCTGGTTAACACAGAGTTGTGTCGCATGATGTAGACCCAAAGCTTTTGAGGCTGTAGATACTTCTTAGTATTTATTGTTGATTTCACTTGTTACAATACTGTGTACTTCCTTGCTTCCAAGGATCAGTATTTTCACAAGTACAAGGAGTTCAAGGCAATAGTAGAGAACCAGACCGGTAAGAAGATCGAGGCGTTGTGTAGCAATTGTGGTGTAGAAAACCTGAGGAAGGGCTTCCACGATTACCACACAACAGGTTGCATCACGGCGTAGTTTACTATTCTCTACTTGCCGCAGCAGAATGGTATAGTAGAACGTACCAACTGCACTATCGTTGAGTTGGTGCACTCCATGCTGCACGGGACTCAGGTGACCTATAACTTCTAGGCCAAAACGGTAAGAATTACTGTCTACATCAAGAACCGCAGTCCAACCAAGGCCCTGGAGCACATGACGCCGTACAAGGCATAGTTTGGCAAGAAGCCGAGCGTGGGTCATCTTTGCACGTTTGCCAGCTTAGCACACATGCACGTACCAAAGGACAAGTAGCAGAAGTGGGACGCGGAGAGCGTATGGATGATGACAATTATCTATGATGTGGCAAAAAAGCCTATCGTCTCTATGAGAGGGATACATGTCACGTCATCATCTCCATGCATGCTGTTTTCAAAAAAAGCAACGTCATCGGCACCAACATTGTTTGTAAGGAAGCAACAGAACCAACAGCTCACAAGGCAGTGGGTGTAGATACCTCTCCTGACCCAGTCTCTATTCAACCTTCCTCTACTATAACAGTGGGAGAATCATTCCAATGTCCCATGTTTGATGCAGCAGATGCAGCGTCTCATCGGCAGAAGCAGAGGACAAAGATGCACTACCACCAGTAGCAGCAGTTGTGCTAACAGCACCGCGCCACTGGCCTGCTAATGCTCCTGCACGAGGCCATAGGTACCCTATCAAGGTTTGCTACAAGCCTGGTAAGCGCAGGCATTTCTCGATGGTCCAATTACCAGACCAGATAAATATTGCACTTGGAACAGACTTTTATGAGTCGACGTTGTACAAGGCCATGGCTGTACCCGATGCAAGAGATTCGGCGCACGCTGTGCAACGGGAGATACAGTCGCAGCTTGACCATGAAACATGGGAGCTGACTAAGCGTCTACGTGGACAAAAGGTGATCAATTGCAAGTTGGTGTTTAAGAAGAAGAAAGGCGCAGATGGCAACCTAAAAACGTACAAGGCGAGGTTTGTTTCCAAGGGCTACTTACAGCAGGAAGGTATCCACTACACGGAAACCTTTACTCTTGTTGCATAGTTTGCCTGTATGTGTACGCTCCTCTCTTATGCAGTAGCCGAGGACTTTGAGTCTCACCACATGGATGTCAAGACATCATTCTTGAATAATGACTTGACGGGGGAAATCTACATGGACTTCCCGAAGGAGTTTGTCATGGATGTCCAGGAGCACATGGTTTGCAAGCTACAAAAGTCGGTATACGGCTTCAAGCAGGCCTCGCATGCTTGAAACCGCATGCAGTGCTACAGTGCATGGGATTTGACCGCAGCAAGTTTGAATATGGCGTCTATCGCTGTAAGCATGGTCATGAGGTGCTCATCATCATCATCTATGCAGAAGACATGCTCCTCCTTTCCAACAACATGTCTTCTCTATAGTAATTCAACGAGGCCAAGTAGGAGTGCTTCAAGATGCGTGATCTCGGGAAGGCATCATACTTCCTCGGAGATCTAGATCGCCTGCGACCACAAATCATGCTCTCTCTCGCTATAGCAAAGCCGCTACATCAAGGATGGATTGCAACGGTTCGGCATGGCAAGGGCCAAAGCCATCCGCACGCCCTAGAGACACGGCAATACCTCCTGAGCTTTAAGGGAGAAGCGGATGAAGCTCAGCGGCGGAAGTATGAAAGCGCCATTGGTAGTCTCATGCACCTGATGGTTCCAACCAGGGCGGACCTCACAGAGGCTGGTTGTACTATGAGCTAGCACATGGCAAACCCGTACCTGAGGACTAGAAAGGAGTGAAGCAGATTCCATGGAGAATCGCCATGGACACATGGCGATTCTCCATGGGATTGTGGATTATGTGACCATAAGGAGTGTGCCATGAGAGCATTTTCTAGCTCTCTAGGTCGTGTGTGAGTGGTCAGCCTAATTGCTAGGCTCATTTCCTCTCTTGTGTGAGATTATGGACTCTAGTGTGTGGGCCTTAGCCGCCATGGCTACGTGATGTGGCTTGTGAGAGGGCTGACTTGCCAAAGCTCTAGCTCTATATGCACTCCATTATTTTTTGTGATTCAAAAACAATTCTTTAGCACAAGTGATGCCCTTTTAGACCCACATACTTACTTCTCGAAGACTCCCTTTCTCCCCTAGTTCCAACACTACATGGCCTCCTTTAACTCCTGTTGTCCACACATACTGTTAGAGAGAATAGCATGTCATCCACATGGAGAATGATCATGAAGATCTCATATCCATGTTGTCACTCATACAGACTTTAGTCACCCTCGATGCACTCAAATTCCATGCACTACAGGATCACATCCAGTTTATTCTTCCGAGCAGGTGATGCTAACTTGACACCGTACAACGACTTGTGCAGCTTGCAAACTAGGTGCTCTTGGTCATCCATGACGAATCCCTCTGGCTGTTCAATGTAGATCTCCTCCTCCAAGTCATCATTCAAGAATGTCGTCTTGACATCCATGTGGTCAATCTTGACGTCCTTAGCTACGCATAAGAGAGGAGCGTGCGCACAAAATCAAGTTTTGTTGGGACTAGCCCTTGGGGACTGTTGGAAAAGAAGTCATCCAGCTTAGTGTCAGGTCCAGAAGGGTAAGTTCCAAGAGAGTACCAGATGCCTATTTCGATCATCAATCCGACTTTACCATTGGAAAGATCAGGTTGCAAAATGTCTGCGCTCCAAGTTTCAGGCTAATCTAACAATTGGATTGGGAGATATCATTTTTCAAATTTTCCAGGGTTATCAAACGCCGGTATGTGTGTGACCATGGGCGATGGCTTCATTCCTTAGCCTAAGAAAAGAAAAAGGCAAGAGGTCCAGACTTGATGTAAGGAATATCCAAAAAGGTCCTAGATTCTTGGGTTGCTTTGTCAGAATGTACTGACCAAGAAAAGGGTCCCTTTTCCTACTTTTTAGGTGAGGTGAGATCCTTGTGTCCTAGCCATGGACACATGGCAAGTCTCCATCGGATTGTGGTTTATGCTCCTTGTCCGTGACTGACATTTGGACAGGCATAGGACAGACTAGGTATGCACTGCTCCCTTGGAGAAAGTCCCCTAAGTCTGGTCCAGATAGACAAGGCATGCACTGCTCCTTTGGAGCAAGACTCATTGGTCTAAAATGGATAGTATGACCAGCAAATACTACCTAGGACAACTCCTTGTGGCTTAGACGTTCCAGAGTTAGTCTCTGGAGCAAGAGGTCATAGGGTCCAAAGGGGGAGAGGAAGGTTCTAAGAGACATCTTAGAATATTCCAAGGTCCTTCTTGGTGGCTGTTGCCACTTGGCGGTCACAAGGAGCGCCATGTAGGCAAGGGAATTGATGTTCTCTAGATTGCCCCCAATGTGGCTCATCCAAGGAGCCATTACGCGCGTAGTCTAGAGGCTCGCTCTATCATTATAAGAACCTATCAGTTGCCTGTCACTGAGTATAGTGCTTACCATTGAGACTGCTAGCAGAGTTCTCCAACACAGGCAGACACTAAAGAAAAAATGATTGGTTAAAGTCAGAGGAGTTTGCTCCTTGCGCGAAAGTGACCAGGTGCTAAGAACAGAGTGGAACGAAGTATGGAACCTTGGCTCTGAGGGTGATATCATCTCTTGGTTGCAAAACCAAGAGTTTTTGGTAGGAATCATTGTGTCGGAACCTGTTTTCTAGATGGTCTTCTGAGGCAGGTTGACAAAGGACTATGGGCCCACAATGGCTAGTTGTAATGCACGCTTTTGAGGACTCTTTCGCCCTCTCTTTCTTGCAGCGCAGATCAGCTCTATCACCTCCATCAGCTCTTTCTACTCCATCAGCTCCATCTACTCCATCAGCTCCAATGGCGGGTCCTGGCAATGAGCAAACAAGGACCAAGGATATGCTCTGCCCTTGGGAGTATGACCCTTGGGTCCTAACCAGGATAAAATGTGTCCTTGGAGGTACAATCATGGGTTCGCTAGTGTGCGTTCTTCTCTATTTGCAAGTGATTAACCGCTAAGGGGTACGCGATGGATCTGCACCTTCTAAACAAGTATCAGAGAACAACCTTTATCAGCTTACATCGGCCTCAAGGAAGGAGAGAAGTAGAGAAGTAGTATGATGATACATGTGACGCTCACGCTCAAGTAGGTGAACGGTGGGATGTCAACATTCACAGGGTTTGGGTTTCCCTTATGGAAATGGCAATTTGAGACTGTCATGAGGATACGCGGCTACTTGAAGATGTCCCTTGGAGAAGAGATTAAACCTCCAAAAAGAGATGCTGGATATAAAGCATGGAGTGTAAAAAATGACATGGCACTTGCGATTCTTGTGACATCAGTACATAAGTCACAGCATGTCCACCTCCAAGGTATCACACATGGATCAAAGGCTTATGAGAGGTTTGCACGTGTACACCAATCAACGGCTCTTGCAAATCGCCTCTTTATCCTTCAAAAGCTGATTTTGATGAGGGTGAGCGAGGGACAGTCAATTCCGGACTTCCTTTGGTACTTTTAAGGACTGATTTAACAACTCACCCAAATGAACTGGAAAATCAATACCAACATGCACGCCATGATCCTCCTAATGGCGCTACCTCAAAGTTAGGATCATGTGATCACAGTATTTGGCAGCTAGAAGGAGGAGGATTCAACGTATGAGGCAATGTCGAAGTAACTGCGCAACGAGGCCATGCGTTATAGTAGTAGTGAGGCTAACATTTCAGCCTATGCTGTTTAGTACAAAGGTCGTGGCAATTACTCTGGTTAGAGCGGCAGCGGAAGCGGTGGCGGTAGAGGAAAACGCAATCATGGCGGTGGAAAGAGTTCAAAGCGTCATGGGAAGTACCATAACTATGGCAAGCTTGGGTATTGGGCACGGGTGTATCGGGCTCCTTAGAAGCAAGACGGAGATCATGGTGGTAGATATGAGGACAAAGGAAAGGGTAAGGAGTTGAAAAATATGATAATTGAGAGCGTGTTGGCAACCAAGGGAGCGGCTGTGCTCAAGCGTGGAATCTATGGACTTGACTCTGGCACAAACTACCACTCTTCAATGGACAAAGATGAATTCCTCTCCATTGGGGACACTAAACGTCGCTTTAGGTATGTCAACGACAGCCTCATCCATGCACAAGGCGAGGGAGATAAGTTGATCAGCATCAATGTGAACAGTGGGAAATAGAGTTGAAGCTGCAGAACGTCATCTACATGCTATCTTTTGCAGCAAACCTCTTGTCAGTGTCCAAAATCAAGGATCACGATATGAAAGTCGTCTTCACGGGGAGGAGGCCATGATTGTCAAGAACAAGGACATCAAGATAACCTATCCCAAGGAGAGTCTTGTCGCATATATCCAAAGAGTTGACGGGCTCTATGTGCTGCAAACCAAATCCCTTGAGAGTACAAAAGAGGGATATACAACGGTTGAATAGTTCAAGTCTCCAAAGCCTGATGTTGAACCAGAAGCCGTCACAATGGCGGCTAACTCCACTGACACAGATGCTAAACTGTGGCACAGGCGGTTCGGCCATGTGGCCGACAGCACACTACAAGCTATATAGCAGTACGAAGTGGTTCAGGGGATGGAGGGATGGAAGGCCAAGGAGGAGGGAAAGTGCAGGAAGCTGTGTGAGGCATTCCTCCAAAGCAAGGCAAAGAGAAAGCCCTTGAAGCGTAATGGGCTACGTGCGGGAACAATCTTTGACTTGATTCACTGTGATGTGTGTGGACCATTCCAAACCCTTTTGGACGGCGATAGCAAGTATTTCTTGATCTTCATGGATAACCACAGTCGTAAGATGTGGATCTTCTTTCTCAAGACAAAGGAAAAGGACAAGGAGAAGTTGCAAGCGTTCGTCGCGATGGTAGAGTGACAGACAAGCAAGAAGATCAAGGCACTGTGCACAGACAATAGTGATGAGTACGAGGCGTAAAAAGGCCGGTTGAGCCATCACGGCATCAACTACCAATCATCACGCCTTATTACCCCCACAATACTGGCGTTACCCATCAAATGAACGAAAGTATCCTCTGTTGGAAAAGGAGCCATCTGGCTCAGTTTCAGGTCCACATGAGCAAGTTCCGAGAAAGTACCAGATGCCTAGTCCGATCGTCAATTCGACTTCTTCATTTGAATGATTAGGTGGCAACATATATACGGTCCAAGTTTGAGGTTGATCCAACAGTCGGCTTGGGAGATCTGAGTTTTTGAAGTTTCCAGGGTCATCGACCGCCGATATCCGGTTGACCATGGGCGATGGCTCCATGCCTTAGCCTGAGAAAAGGAAAAGGCAAGAGGTCCAGGGTCAAGACCTGATGGGAGAACTATCCAAAAAGGTCCTAGATTCTTGGGTTGCCTTGTCAGAGTGTGCTGACTAGGAAAAATGTACCTCTCCTTACTTTTTAGGTGAGGTGAGATCCTTGTGTGCTACTCATGGATACATGGCGATTCTCCATGGGATTGTGGGTTATGTGACCACTAGGAGTGTGCCATGAGAGCATTCTGTAGCTCTTTAGGTCGTGTGTGAGTGGTCATCCTGATTGCTAGGCTGATTTCCTCTCTTGTGTGAGATTATGGACTCTAGTGTATAAGCTTTAGCCTCCATGGCTCAGTGGTGTGGCTTGTGAGAGGGCTGACTTGCCCAAGCTCTAGCTCTATATGCACTCCATGTTTTTGAGTGATTTAACAACCATTCTTCAGCACAAGTGATACCCTTCTAGTCCCACATGCTCGCTGCTCCAAGGCTTGCTCTCTCCTCCTGATCCAACATTTGGTAATAGAGCCAAGTTTTGCCACTTTCAGCCAGAACATGCCGTTACTTTGAGGGTGCCGGGTTGGGATAAAACCTTCATAAAATTTGAAGATTGACCACAGATCTTAAAGTTCAAAAGACAACCTTTCTAACGAGCCCAATATCGCGAACATCCAACGGCCGGATTGAGTGTTATGCTCAAAACGAGGTCCTCCAGGGCTACACTCTTCTCTCTGAGTAAGACTATCGCCTTGTGATGACCATAACCCTCTCGTTTCTATGTCAAATTTAAAAAGTAGCACATATGAATTGAAGTATTTTTTTCCTAAGCTTTCCATTGGTGCAAACATATTTGTATTCCATTGGTGCGTTTGGGGGAAATTCCGTTTACATGCACCTGGTGCACGTAGAACTGCGTCGCAATGCAGCAAAGCGTAATGGCGAAAGCAGGAGCAGTGGGGCAGCTTTCATGGCCATGGGCTCACATACCCTCAGCAGTAGCAGTCGGCGCATCAGAGAGGCAAGAAGAAAGGCAAGTGCCACTATTGCCAAAAATGTTGGGAAAGGAGCCATCCGGCTAAGTTTCAGGTCTACAATAGCAAGTCCGGGAAAATACCAGATGCCTGCTTTGATTGTCAATCGGACTTCACCATTGGAAAGATCACGTGGAAAAAACTCTACGGTTCAAGTTTGAGGCCGATCCAACGTTCGGATTGGGAGATATGAATTGTTGTAGTTTCCGGAGTCATCGACCGCTGATATCCGGGTGACCATGAGCGATGGCTCCATGCTTTAGCATGAGAAAAGAAAAAGGCAAGAGGTCCAGGGTCAAGACCTGATGGCAGAAATATCCAAAAAGGTCCTTGGTCTTAGTGTGCTTACTTTTAAGATAAGGTGAGATCCTTGTGTGCTAGCACTGAATACAAAGCGATTCTTCATGGGTTTGTGGATGATGTGACGACTAGGAGTGTGCCATGAGAGCATTCTCTAGCTGTCCAGGTTGTGTATGACTGGTCAGCCTGATTCGTAGGCTGATTTCCTCCCTTGTGTCAGATTGTGGACCCTAGTGTGTGAGCCTTAGCCTCCATGGCTAAGTGGTGTGGCTTGTGAGAGGGCTTACTTGCCAAAGCTCTAGCTCTCTACGTACTCCATCATTTTGAGTAATTCAAAAACCATTCTTCACCAGGAGTGATGCCCTTTCAGTCCCACATGCTCGTTACTCCAAGACTCCTTGTCTCCATCAGATCCAACAAAACAAAGGGCACTTCAAGAAAGAGTGCTTCAAGTTCAAGAAGGACCAGAAAGAGCAGCAACAACAGCAGCAAAAGCAAGTGTCTCCATAGCAACAGCAACATCAGCAAAAGGAGCAAAATCTGAGTGGCGTGCATCATTTTTGCAACATGAACGTCACCAAGGAGGTGCGCGACAGCCTCTTCATTTTGAACTCTGACATGTCGCAGAAGGAAAGGCCGATCTAACGTGGTACAAGGACTCGGGGTGTACCAAGAGTCTGACGCACCACAAGGAGTGGTTTATGCAGCTGCTCTTCATTCCCCCCATCCGATTGCTTTGGGTGATCATCGGATGGTGTATTTTGAGGGAATTGGGATTGTGGAGATGTTGTTGGAGACCCTGCGTGGCATTGAAGTGCGAGTGTTCCATGGCGTGCTGTATGTGCCTGATGCTGCGTTCAACCGTCTCTTAGTGTCCTCTCTCACCAACACAAGACTGCGCGACGTCTTTGACGATGACTATGGCTACATCCTTGACAAGGAAACAGGAGAGGAGTTGGCCAGGTCGGGGAAAAAAGGTGATATGTACCGCGTGTTGGAGGCGACCAAGATCCCGCTCAAGCAGAGTCTTGCAGCAGTGGTGCAGGCCACAGATGGCAAAATTTGGCATGCGCGCTATGGTAACATCGGCATGCACGCCTTACAGCAACTTCAAACGAAGTAGATGGTACGTGACTTACCCACCATCTCTAACTTTGAGCAGTTGTTGTACATCGGCTATTTGGAGGGGAAGCAGCATCGCGAGGCGTTCTCAGGAGTAGGAGAGTGGGCGAAGGAGGTGCAAGAGCTGGTCCACACAGACTTGTCTGGCCCAATGCAGACCCACAGCTTTAGAGACTCTAGGTGTTTTCTCACCTTCATTGATGATTTCAGCTGTTACACTCATGTGTACTTCCTTTCCTCCAAGGACCAGTGCTTTGATAGGTTCAAGGAGTTCAAGGTCATGGTGGAGAACCAGACTGGAAAGAAAACCAAGGCGCTACGCAACGACCG
>SZWC01000671.1:252512-285331 GCA_023375785.1 Penium margaritaceum | reverse complement strand
AAGTGGCAGAACTTGGCTCTGATACCAAATGTTGGAACTTGAGGAGAGAGGGAGCCTTGGAGCAGCGAGCATGTGTGATTGGAAGGGCATCACTTGTGCTGAAGAATGGTTGTTCAATCACTCAAAATGATGGAGTACATATAGAGCTAGAGCTTGGGCAAGTCAGCCCTCTCACAAGCCACACCACTTAGCCATGGAGGCTAAGGCTCACACACTAGAGTCCATAATCTCACACAAGGGAGGAAATCAGCCTAGCAATCAGGCTGACCACTCACACACGACCTAGAGAGCTAGAGAATGCTCTCATGGCACACTCCTAGTGGTCACATAACCCACAAACCCATGGAGAATCGCCATGTGTCCATGGCTAGCACACAAGGATCTCACCTCACCTAAAAAGTAAGGAGAGGTACCTTTATCCTAGTCAGCACACTCTGACAAGGCAATCCTAAGACCAAGGACCTTTTTGGATATTTCTCCCATCAGGTCTTGATCCTGGACCTCTTGCCTTTTTCTTTTCTCAGGCTAAGGCATGGAGCCATCACCCATGCCCACCCAGACATCGACGGTCCATGACCCCCGAAACTTCGAAAATTCATATCTCCCAATCCGACTGTTGGATCGGTCTCAAACTTGGGCCGTAGACATTTTGCCACCTGATCTTTCCAATGAAGAAGTCGGATTGGTGATCGGAGCAGGCATCTGGTAGTTTCCTGGAACTTGCTCCTGTGGACCTAAAACTGAGCCAGATGGCTCCTTTCCCAACAGTATGTACTCCATCATTTTGAGGAATTTAATAATCATTCTTTAGCACAAGGGATGCCCTTCCAGTCCCACATGTTTGCTGCTTCAAGGCTCCCTCCTTCCTCCTGTTCCACTAGAGATTGGTAGCAGTGTTGTCCACCAGAGGCAGACAGTAAAGAAGGATTCGTTGGTCTAAGCCCGAGGAGCTCCCTCCTTGCGCAAAAGTGACCAGGTGCTAAGGACACAATACAACGAAGGGAAATCTATGAACTTCTCCGTATGGAACTTTGGCTAAGAGGGTGATATCAACTCTTGGTTGCAATACTAAGATCACATCCTGGTTGTTCACCTAATATGCTCCTTGTCCATTAGTGACATTTTGATAGGCACAAGACGGACTAGGCATGCACTACTCCCTTGGAGTAAGTCCCCTAAGTTTGGTCTTGATAACCAAGGCATGCAGTGCTCCTTTGAAAGAAGTTCCCTTTGTCTAAACTGGATAGTACAGCCAGAAAACACTACAAAGGATAACTTCTTGTGGCTTAGACATTCCAGAGTTAGTCTCTGGAGCTGGAGGTCACTAGGTCAAATCCCAGCCCAAAGACTTTTTTTTTGTGAGCAAAAGGGGGACAAGAAGGTTCGAAGAGACATCTTAGAATATTCCAAGGTTTTACCTGCTTTTTATCCCACTTGGCAGTCAAAGGGAGCGTCATGTAGGCAGGGGGTTGATGCCCCCAGATTGCCCCCAAAGTGGTTTATCCAACGAGCCGTTGCGTGCCTAGGCTAAAGGCTGGCACTAATACTATAAAAACATGTGAGTTGCCTTTCATTGAGGATATTTCTTTCGGTTGAAACAACTAACAACGTTTTCCACCAGAGGCAGACACTAAAGAAGCAGTGGTTGGTCTATGTCCCAGGAGCTAGCTCCTTGGGCAAAAGTGAGTAGGTGCTAAAGACAAAGTGCAAGAAAGTGATGACTATGAACTGCTCAATGTGGAATCTTCGCTCTGAGGATTATATCACCTCTTCATTGTTGGAACTTGAGGAGAGAGGGAGCCTTGGAGCAGCGAGCATGTGTGATTGGAAGGGCATCACTTGTGCTGAAGAATGGTTGTTGAATCACTCAAAATGATGGAGTACATATAGAGCTAGAGCTTGGGCAAGTCAGCCCTGTCACAAGCCACACCACTTAGCCATGGAGGCTAAGGCTCACACACTAGAGTCCATAATCTCATACAAGGGAGGAAATCAGCCTAGCAATCAGGCTGACCACTCACACACGACCTAGAGAGCTAGAGAATGCTCTCATGGCACACTCCTAGTGGTCACATAACCCACAAACCCATGGAGAATTGCAACGTGTCCATGGCTAGCACACAAGGATCTCACCTCACCTAAAAAGTAAGGAGAGGTACCTTTATCCTAGTCAGCACACTCTGACAAGGCAATCCTAAGACCAAGGACCTTTTTGGATATTTCTCCCATCAGGTCTTGACCCTGGACCTCTTGCCTTTTTCTTTTCTCACGCTAAGGCATGGAGCCATCACCCATGCCCACCCAGACATCGACGGTCCATGACCCCTGAAACTTCGAAAATTCATATCTCCCAATCCGACCGTTGGATCGGCCTCAAACTTGGACCGTAGACATCTTGCCACCTGATCTTTCCAATGGTGAAGTCGGATTGGTGATCGGAGCAGGCATCTGGTACTTTCCTGGAACTTGCTCCTGTGGACCTGAAACTGAGCCAGATGGCTCCTTTCCCAACAATCTCCCACTTTGCCGCAGTCAGAGTGAGCTGAGTCCACATGCCTTCATGCACAACTGCTGCTTCTCACGGGTCACTGGCTTGGTGCAGAAATCAGCGACCTGCTTGCTGGTTGGAGTAAATTCCAGCTTGATAGCACCCTCCTGCACCATGTGCCTGATGAAATGATATGCGATATCAATGTGCTTGGTGCGTGCATGGTGCTCAGGATTCATAGCAAGTGCGATTGCGCTCTGGTTGTCGACGCGTACAGGAACTGGAACTGCTGCACTCCCACTCATCTCTGCCATGAGGCGTTGGAGCCAAACTGCTTCCTTGGCTCCAAAGCTGAGAGATACGTACTGAGCTTCTGTGCTCGAGGTCGCCACGACCACCTGCCGCTTGCTGCACTAGCTGATGGCTCCACCGTTCATGAGGAACACATGTCCAGAGATGGACTTGCGGTCCTCGGGGTTTGAAGCCCAATCTGCGTCTGTGTAGCCGATGATGCTGTTGTCATTGCCGTTGTAGGTGATGCCGATGTTGATGGTTCCAGCAAGGTAGCGGAAGATCCGCTTCACTGCCTTCTGGTGCTCCGGTCCGGGATTAGCCATGTGCTGGCTCACAGCGCTCAGAGCCTGTGCGAGGTCCGGCCTGGTTGCCACCATCAGGTACATGAGGCTGCCGACGGCGCTCTGGTACTTCTGCCGTTCAGCTGCATTTGCTTCTCCATTGAAGCTCACGAGATACTGCCGCGTTTCCAGCGGCGTGCCGATGGCTTTTGCCTCTGCCATGCCGAACCCTTGCAAAACATCCTTGATGTAGCGGCTCTGCTGCAGCGAGAGAGAGCGTGATTTGCGGTCACGCGTGATCTGGATACCGAGGAAGTATGATGCCTCCCCGAGATCAGACATCTGGAAGCGCTCCTGCATGGCTTCCTTGAACTCCTGCAGTGCAGACATGCTGTTGGAAAGGAGGAGCATGTCATCCACATAGACAATGATGATGAGGATCTCATGCTCATGCTGCCAGTGATACACGCTATAGTCACACTCGCTGCGCTCAAACCCCATGCACTGCAACGCTGCATCCAACTTTTGGTTCCAAGCACGTGATGCATGCTTCAGGCCGTACAGCGACTTCTGCAGCTTGCAGAAGAGGTGCTCCTGGCCATCCATGACGAACCCCTCCGGCTGCTCCATGTAGATCTCCTCCTCCAAGTCACCATTCAAGAATGCCGTCCTCACATCCATGTGGTGAATCTCGAAGTCCTCAGCTGCTGCATAAGAGAGGAGCGTGCGCACAGAGGCAAACTTTGCAACAGGGGCAAACGTTTCTGTGTAGTCGATGCCCTCCTGCTGCGAGTAGCCCTTGGCGACCAGCCTCGCCTTGTACTTTTCCAGATTACCATCTGCTCCCCGCTTCTTCTTGAACACCCACTTGCACTTGATCACCTTACGTCCTGGTGGACGTTCAGTCAGCTCCCACGTGCCGTTCTCCAGCTGCGACTGTATCTCCTGCTGCACGGCTTGCGCCCAATCTGCTGCATCCGGTGCAGCCATGGCCTCCTTGTATGACGTTGGCTCATCTGAATCTGCTGCAACTGCGACGTTCATCTGTTCTGGTTTCTGCAGCATCCAGAAATGGCCGCGCTCACCAGGCTTGTAACNTTACCATCTGCTCCCCGCTTCTTCTTGAACACCCACTTGCACTTGATCACCTTACGTCCTGGTGGACGCTCAGTCAGCTCCCACGTGCCGTTGTCCAGCTGCGACTGTATCTCCTGCTACACGGCTTGTGCCCAATCTGCTGCATCCGGTGCAGCCATGGCCTCCTTGTATGACGTTGGCTCATCTGAATCTGCTGCAACTGCAACGTTCATCTGTTCTGGTTTCTGCAGCATCCAGAAATGGCCGCGCTCACCAGGCTTGTAACGCACCCTAAGAGGGTACCTGCGACCTGGTGCTGGAGCGTTATCGGGCGGCTGGCGCGGTGCTGCTGGCACAACTGCTGCTGCTGGTGGTGCTACATCTCCTTCCTCTGCTTCTGCCGATGAAGATGCTGTATCTGCAACATCAAACATGGGAGAGTAGAGTGATTCTCCCACTGTCACAGTGGAGGATCGGGAGACACTGGGTCAAGAAGAATTTTTGCTCCCACTGTCTCGTCAGCTGCTGGTTCTGCTGCCTCTTCACACACGATGTTGGTGCCGATGACGTTGCTCTCGTTGAAGACGACATCCCTGGAAATGATGACGTGGCCTGTATCCCTCTCGTAGAGGCGATACGCCTTGCTTGCCACGTCGAAGCCAATCATCAACATCTGTGCACTCTTCGCATCCCACTTTTGCCGCTTCTCCTTTGGCACGTGCATGTGCGCCAAGCTGCCAAACGCGCGAAGATGACCTACACTTGGCTTCTTGCCGAACCACGCCTCGTACGGCGATATCTGCTCTAGGGTCTTAGTTGGAATGCGGTTCTTGATGTAGACCGCAGTGCTCACGGCTTCAGCCCAGAAGTCGTAGGTCAGCCGAGCCGCGTGCAACATGGAGCGCGCCGACTCCACAATGGTACGGTTGGCGCGTTCTGCTACACCGTTCTGCTGCGGCGAGTACGGCGCGGTACGCTGCGCCTTGATGCCAGCTGCTGCGAGGTAGTCCTGGAATTCCTTGCTCAGGTACTCTCCACCGCGGTCGCTGCGCAACGCCTTGATCTTCTTGCCAGATTGGTTCTCCACCATGGCCTTGAACTCCTTNAACCTGTCAAAGCACTGGTCCTTGGAGGAAAGGAAGTACACAGCAGTGTAACGGCTGAAATCATCAATGAAGGTGAGAAAATACCTAGAGCCTCCAAAGCTCAGGGTCTGCATTGGTCCGCACAAGTCCGTGTGGACCAGCTCCAACACCTCTTTTGCACGCTCCCCTGCTCCAGAGAATGCCTCGCGGTGTTGCTTCCCCTCCAAACATCCGATGCATCACTGCTGCTCAAAGTTAGAGATGGTAGGCAGGTCACGCACCATCTGCTTTGCTTGAAGCTGCTGCAAGGCGCGCATGCCGATGTGGCCGTAGCGCACATGCCAGATCTCACCATCTGTCGCCTGCACCACTGCTGCAAGACTTTGCTCACGCGGGATCTTGGTCGCCCCCAGCAGGCNGCCAGCTCCTTTGCCCTGTCCAGATACGCCTCCATCCCTTCACCACCCTGCATTTTCAGCGCCATCATCTTTTCCTCCAAAAGCATGAGGAATGCAGGATCCTTGCTCTCATACTTCTTGCACAACGTGTCCCACCCCTCCTTTGCAGTAGCCTTGTCACTCACGTACTGAAGATGCGGGTTGGAGATGGTGTTAACAAGCAACCTGTAGGCCTGCCTGTCCTTCTTCTTCCACTCCTCGTACGTCGCTGGTACAGCTGCAGAAGAACCCGCATCAGCTGCACCCTTTTGCGGCGTCTTCCGCGCCACCACCTGCGCTGCGGTGATACCTTTTGCCTGTGGAACTGGAGCCGGCTCGTCGCCGCTCACCACCTCCCACAAGCCCCTCTCCTCCAAAAGGAGGCGGGTACGGATCTTCCAAAACGTGACGTTGGCGCATCCCTCCAGCCTCTCCAAAGGCTGGGCTGCTGTCACAACGCTAGCTGCTGCCATTTTGAGCCTTGGTGATGCTCAGCGCTGCCCTTGGATGGCGGCGCTACCCCTGCTTCTGCTGCTGCTTCTTCCAGAAATCTGTCTGACAGAAAATGGACTGTAGGTGCCAGCAGACTGGGAATTTTGAAAAACTGAGCCCACCACTGCAAAATTCAGCTCAAAACATTTCAGATCGACCCATAAAACAGGGTCATCAACAGGGGATTTTGAAAGATATACCCTCTTGAAAACAGGGTATGCTTCTGCTCCTACTCCAACTCAGACCAGCCAGTTTGTAAACGGCGTTTCTCCCAAACGAATCAATGGAATGCAAATAGTTTTGCACCAATGGAAAGCGTAGGAAAAATACTACAATTTGCATGTGCCACTTTTTAAATTTGACAAAGAAATGAGAGCGTTATGGTCATCACAAGGCGACAGTCTTACTCATACAAAAGAATGTAGCCTTGGCCGACCTTGTGTTGAGCATAACTCTCAATCCGACAGTTGGATCTTCGCGATCTTGGACTCGTTGGAAAGCTTGTCTTTTGAACTTGAGGATCCTGTGGTCGATTGTCAAATCTGGTGAAGGTTTAACCCCGATCCGTCACTCTCAAAGTGACGGCCTGTGCTGGCTGGAAGTGGCAGAACTTGGCTCTGATACCAAATGTTGGAACTTGAGGAGAGAGGGAGCCTTGGAGCAGCGAGCATGTGTGATTGGAAGGGCATCACTTGTGCTGAAGAATGGTTGTTCAATCACTCAAAATTATGGAGTACATATAGAGCTAGAGCTTGGGCAAGTCAGCCCTCTCACAAGCCACACCACTTAGCCATGGAGGCTAAGGCTCACACACTAGAGTCCATAATCTCACACAAGGGAGGAAATCAGCCTAGCAANATGTGTCCATGGCTAGCACACAAGGATCTCACCTCACCTAAAAAGTAAGGAGAGGTACCTTTATCCTAGTCAGCACACTCTGACAAGGCAATCCTAAGACCAAGGACCTTTTTGGATATTTCTCCCATCAGGTCTTGACCCTGGACCTCTTGCCTTTTTCTTTTCTCAGGCTAAGGCATGGAGCCATCACCCATGCCCACCCAGACATCGACGGTCCATGACCCCCGAAACTCCGAAAATTCATATCTCCCAATCCGACCGTTGGATCGGCCTCAAACTTGGAGCGCAGATATTTTGCCACCTGATCTTTCTAACGGTCAAGTTGGATTGGCAATCGGAGCAGGCATCTGGTACTTTCCTGAAACTTGCTCCGGTGGACCTGAAACTGAGCCAGATGGCTCCTTTCCCAACATTCATACCCATACCAAGAGAGGTCGGGAGGAACCATTGTGTCGGAACCCGTTCTTTAGACCGTCGCCTCAGGGAGGTTGACAAAGGGTTACGGGCCCATACTGACTAGTTGTAAGGCACGCTTCTACGCACTCTCTCACCATTTTTGTCTTTCAGTACGCATCAGCTCCATAAGCTCCATTTGCTCCATTTGCTCCATCTGCTCCATCAATTCCAACAACGGGTACTGACACTTAGCAAACAAGGGCGAAGGATAAACTCTGCCCTTGGAGGTACGACCGTTAGGCCCTAACTAGGATCAGCTCTGCCCTTGGAGGCACGATCCTAGGTTCGCTAGTGTACGTTCTTCTCTGTTTGTAGGTGATCAACAAGAAAGGGATAAGCAACGGATCTGCATCTTCTAAGCCGGTAGCAGACAACAGCCTACATCAGCCTGTATTGGTCTAAAGAAAGCAATGAAGCGGAGAAGCAGGATGACAACACCCATGATGGTCACTCTTGAGCAGATCAACAGTGGGATGTCAAAGTTAACATGTATAGGATTTCTCTGGTGGAAATTGCAATTTGAGAATGTCATGAGGGTACGTGGCTACTTGAAGATGTTCCTTGGAGAAGAGGTTGAAACTCCAAAAACTGATGCTAGATATGAAGCGTGGAGTGTCAAAAATAGCATGGCGCTTGCGATTCTAGTGACATCATGGCATGAGTCAGAGCATGTCCACCTCCACCATATCACAAATTCATCAAAGGCTTATGAGAAGCTTGCACGTGTAGACCAATCAATGCCTCTTTCAGATCGCCTCTTCATCCTTCAAAAACTGTTTTCGATGCGCATGAGCGAGGGAGACTTGATCCTGGACTTCCTATTGTAATTTGAAGGACTACTGTAGTAAATTATCTAGATAAAGTAGGAAATCAATACCAACATGCAGGCCATGATCCTCCTCATGGCGCTACCTAAGAGCTGGGATCCTCTCAACACCGTTTTTGGGGTTTGGAAGGAGGATTTGACGTATGAGGCATTGTGTGTGTACGTGTGTAACAAGGCCAAGCATTAGAGCGGTATTGGGGCTAATATTTTAGCCTATGCTGCACAGTATGGTTGTCGTGGCAACAACTCTTGTCAGAGCAACAGCGGATGCCATAGCGGTGGAGGAAGAGGCAATGATGGTAGTTGAAAAGGTTCAAAGTGTCGTAGAAAGTTCCATAACCTTGGCAAGCCTCGACATTAGACACGAGAGTGTAGGGCTCCCACGAAGGAAGACGGATCGCATGGTGGTAGAAACAAGGGCAAAGGAAAGATTAAAGAGTTGAGGAACATAATGACAGAGAGCGTACCGGTAACCAAGGGATTGGCACTACTCAGGCGTGGAGTCTACGGGTCGACTCTGGCACGAACGACCACTCTTCAACGGAGAAGGATAGGTTCATCTCCATTAAGGACACTGAACTTTGCTTCAAGTGTGCGAACGACAGACTTGTTCATGCGCAAGGCAAGGGAGATAAACTTAACAGTATTAACATGAACGGTGCCAAAAAAGACTTGAAGCCGGAGAACGTTGTCTACATGCCATCTTTTTTGGCAAACCTCTTCTCAGTGTCCAAAATCAGGAACCACGATATGACGGTCGTCTTCATAGAGGAGGAGGCTGTGATTGTTCATAGAAGAAGGACATCAAGATCTCCTATCACAAGAGGATGCTTGTCGCACAAGTCCCAAGGGTTCATGGGCTCTACGTGATGTAGACCAAACTCCTGGAAAGTACAAATGAGGGATATGCGGAGGTTGAAGAGCCCAAGTCTCCAAAGCCTGATGTTACACCACATCTACGCAATAGTGAGCGTCGCAAGAGCTGTCATATAGCTTTTCTACCTCTCTGCTTCTCTGCTTTATTGAGGCCGATGTAGAATGATGTAGTATGTTGTCTCTTACTGTTTTAGAAGGTGTGTATCTGTTGCTTACCCTTTAGCCGTTGATCACCTGTAAACAGAGAAGAATGTGCAGTAGCAAACGCAGGGTCGTGCCTCCATGGGAATAGCTTATCCTTGTTAGGGTCCAAGGGTCGTACATGTAAGGGCAGAGTACATCCTTGGCCCTTGTTCGCTAAGTGGAAGCACCCATCGTTGGAGTTGATGGAATAGATGGAGCTAATGGAGCTGATGGAGCTGATGAATCTAATGCACGCTGCAAGATAGAGAGGGCGAGAGAGTGCGTAGAAGCGTACCTGATTACTAGTCATTGTGGGCCTATAACCCTTTGTCAGCCTCCCTAAGGCGACGGTCTAGAAAACAGGTTCCAACACTATGGTTCTCGCCGTCCGCTCTTGCTATTACAACCAGTAGGTCATATCACCCAAAGAGCCAAAGGTTCCACATGTAGCTCTTTATACGAATCAATTCTTTGCATTGTGTCCTTAGCACCTGGTCACTTTCGCGCAAGGAGCTAACTCTTGGGGCTTAAACCAACCAATGGTTCTTTAGTGTCCGCCTCTGGTGGACAACTCAGTCAAGAGTCTCAAAGGTAAGAACTATACTTAATGACAGGAAACAGAGAGGTTCTTATAGTCCTAGAGCCAGCTTCTAGCCTAGGTGCGCAGTGGTTCCTTAGATGCACTACTCTGGGGGCAATTCTCATTGCATCATCCCCCTTGTCTACATGGCGCTCCCTGTGACCGCTAAGTGGGGCCAGCCACTAGGAAGGACCTTGGAATTTTCCAAGATGTCTCTTAGATACTTTGGGTCCCCCTTTTTGTCACAAAGAATATTAGTCACTGGATTGGGATTTGACCCACTAACATCTCGCTCCAGAGACTAACTTTGGAATGTCTTTGCCACAAGGAGTTGTCCTAGATAGAGTTTTTTGGCTATCCAGTTTAGAATAAGAAGACTTGTTCCAAATGAGCAGTGCATGCCTTGTCTATCTGGACTAGACATAAAAGACTTACTCCAAAGAGCACTGTATGCCTAGTACGTCCCGTCCTTGTCCAAATCTCAGCTATGGACAAGGAGCATATCAGGTCAACAAAGCGGTCGGCGGGACCCATTGTGTCAAAACCAGTTTTGTAGACCGTCGCCTCAAGCAGGTTGACACAGAGAAGTTGTGAAGCAGAGTAGTCGTATCAGGACACTGACAAAGGTGGGTCTTGAGTTGTTCAGTGGTGGTACGTCCAAGTAAACAAGGATAGGTTCTTCCTTCTGGAAAAGGCAATTGGACATTATCGTGAGGGTGCGTAACTACTTGAAGATGTTCCTGGGAAAAGACGAACCTCCAAGAGCAAAGGATGAACATGAAGCATGGAATGTTGAAAAATTGTCAACTTGTTGGAACTTGAGGAGAGAGGGAGCCTTGGAGCACTAAACATGTCGGACTGGAAGGACATCACTTGTGCTGAAGAATGGTTGTTGAATTAGTCAAAATGATGGAGTACAAGTAGAGCTAGAGCTTGGACAAGTCAGCCCTTTCACAAGCCACTCCACCTAGCCATGGAGGCTAAGGCTCACACACTAGAGTCCATTATGTCACACAAGAGAGGAAATCAGCCAAGCACTCAGGTTGACCACTCACATACAACCTAGAGAGCTAGAAAACATTCTGTTGGCACACTCGTAGTGGTCATATGACCCACAATCCCATGGAGAATCGCCAATTGACCATTGCAAGCACACAAGGATTTCACCTCACCTACAATGTAAGGAGAAGTACCTTTTTCCTTGTCAGCACACTTTGACAAGGCAACTCAAGAATGAAGGACCCTTTTTGGATATTTTCCCCATCATTTCTTGACCCTATACCTCTTGCCTTTTTCTTTTCTGAGACTGGCATGGAGGCATCGTCGATTGTCACCCACACACCGCCGGTCGATGACCCCCCAACACTTCATCAGTTTACACTTCTCAATCCGACTTTGAATTGGCTTGAAATTTTGACCGTGGACAATTTGCCACCTTATCATTCCAATGATGAAATTTGATTGAGAATCAGATTAGGCATTTGGTACTTTCCTGGAACTTGCTCTTATGGACCTGAAGTTGAGTCGGACGGCTCCCTTTCCAACACAACTAGCCTGGGACAATAGACAAGAAAAAGAGGCTGACACAATGACACTTGCCATCCGCTCCTAATAATACAACTAGGAGGAGATATCATCCTCATAATCATGGTTCCTTACTGAGTAGTTTATAAGAATCACTTCTTTGCAATGTCCTCATAACGAGTTTACTTTCGTACGAGGAGCTAACAAAAGGGATTCTGACCAACCAATGGTTCTTTAGTGTCTCCTTCTGGTAGAAAACTTTGTGACGAGTCTCAAAGGTAAGAATTATAATTAATGATAGGCAAGTGATAGGTTTATAATATTAAAGTTAACATTTTAATGGTACGTAACGCAAGGCCTGTCCTTTTTTCTTCCATAGTGCCTTCTCTTCTGCTAAGGGAACTACATCTAGCTCTTTTCTTGGTCGGTCTGATACCACATCCCATAATCCTTCAGCCAAAAGCACCATCGTCATCTTAAATAAGAACTCATGGTAGCATTGACCATCAAATATTTATACCGCAAAGTGCTCGTGCAACAGATCCATCCACCATGGTGTCCATTATAGAGGAGGTGTGGAGATCTGGCTCTCTTCATGCCTACTTTTACTCTCATTCTTCCTTTGTACTCAAACAATTAATTCATTGTTGGGGTGCTTTAGACAAAAGTGGAGAAACCAGGATCATATGTTGCTTTTGATACAATCTCCTGAATCAAGATTCAGTTGAACACCTTTGTAGTCAATAAACCTGTGGTGTGAAGCAACACCAAAGCACACCCCCCAAAGGCCAATGGAGATTGTGTGACTGAATACACAGTAGCAAGATAGATAGGTACAAAAATCAATCTACTCTATTTACCACTCGAATACAAATGCTCGCTTGGCTCTAGCTTCCCCCTTTGCTTTACATGCCTTGTGGTTTGAAAAATGCCACGAAAACAGTGCCGTTGTCAGACTGCAATGTTGTCATAATGTGGTATAAGCGTGTTGGAACTAGAGGAGAGAGATAGCCTTGGAGCAGCAAACATGTAGGAGTGAAAGGGCATCACTTGTGCTCATGAATGGTTGCTAAATAACTCAAAATGATGGAGTACACATAGATTTGGAGCTTGGGCTAGTCAGCCCTCTCTCATGCACCACCACTAAGCCATGGAGGTTAAGGCTCATACACTAGAGTCCATAATCTCACACAAGAGAGGAAACAAGCCTAGAAATCAGGCTGACCACTCACACACAACCTAGAGAGCTAAAAAATGCTCTCATGAAACACTCCTAGTGGTCAGATAACCCACAATCCCATGGAGAATCGCCATATGTCCATGGGTAGTACACAACAATCTCACCTCACCTAAACATTAAGGAGATTTGTTTCCTAGTCAGCACACTTTGAGAAGGCAACCCAAGATTCTAGGAAATTTTTGGATATTTCTTCCATCAAGTCTTGACCCTGGACCTCTTGCCTATTTGCTTTCTAAGGCTAAGGCATGGAGCCGTCACCCATGGTCATCCAGACATCGGTGGTCCCTGACCTCGGATACCTTGAAAACTCATCTCCCAATCCGACTAATGGATCGGCTTGAAACATGAGCCGTAGACAGTTTAAGACCTAATCTTCCAATGGTGAACACGGATTGACGATCGGAGAAAACATCAGGTAGTTTCCCAGAACTTGCTCTTGTGGACCAGCATTTGAGCCGGATGGCTCCTTTTCCAACAAAGCGTCCATCATTGATAGTTCATCTTTTGTTGTAAATCCATTTATGTATATTTTCCTTGATTGGATGACGGTGATTCATAAGTTGTGTGACTGTGAATACCTGTTTTCCTCCTTGTCCATGTCAAAAAAACTTGTTAGAGTAGTGTTCCAACGTGGCTTGACAAGTCTTCTACGTTCACAGGTACTTTTGTACGAATTTCCAATCTAACTAGAAGATTTTTTTGTTGCCTCACGCTTTGTTTCTCAAAGTTGATGATAGTGTTGAAACAGTCACTTTTGTGAAGAGAATAAAGAGATTTTTGTTGACCTCATATGCCCCTTGTCCATAGTCGACATTTTAATAGGCACATGATGGACTTGGCATGCAATGTTCCCTTGGAGTAAATCCCCTACGTCTGGTCCAAATAGACAAGGAGTGCACTACTCCTGTGGAGCAAGTCCCATTGGTCTAAACTGGATAGTATACCCAGCAAACCCTACATAGGACAACAAGTGGCCTTGATGTTCTAGAGTTAGTCTCTGGAGTGAGAGGTCACTGTTTCAGATCCCAGCCTAGGGACTATTTTTGTTTATGACTTAAAGAAGGATAGGAAGGTTCTAAGAGAAATCTTAGAACATTCCAAAGTCCTTCCTGGTGGCTAGCACCACTTGGCAGTCATACGGAGCGCCATGAAGGCAGGGGGGATGATGCAATCTGGATTGCCCCCAAAGTGGCTCATGCCAGGAGCCACTCCGCGCCTAGGCTGGAGGGTGGATCTTGGACTATAAGAACTTGTCAGTTACCTTTCATTGATTATAGTTTTTACCTTTGAGACTCCTCAAAGAGTTATCCACCAGGGGCAGACACTAAAGAAGTATCGGTTGGTCTAAAAGCAGGGAGTTAGCTCCTCGCACGAGAGTGACCAAGTGCTAAAGACACAGTGCAAGGAAGTGATTCCTATGAACAACTTAGTGTGGAACCTTGGTTGTGAGGATGATATCTCCTCTTGGTTGCAAGCCCAAGAGCGGTCAGCGTGAAATGTTATGTGAGAACCCTTTTTCTAGACCATCGCATCGGGTTGTCAAAGGGTTATGGGCCCACACAGACTAGTTGTAAGGAACGCTTGTATGCACTCTCTTGCCCTCTCTATCTTGTAGCGTGCATCAAATCCATCACCTCCATTTGCTCCATCAGCTCCAATGGCAGGTGTTGGTACTTAGCACACAAGGGCTAAGGATAAGCTCTGCCTTTGGAGGTATGACCCTTGGATCTTAACCAGGATAAGCACTTCCCTTGGAGGCATAATCCCTTGGTTTGCTAGTGTGCGGTTTTCTCTGTTTCCAAGATTAAAGGGCTAAGGAAAAAGCAACAAATGTGCACCTTTTAAACCGGTAGTAGACAATAGCATACATCAGCCTACATCAGCCTCAACGAATTAGAGAAGCAAAGAAGCTGAGAAGCAATATGTCAACACCCACAATGCTCACTCTTAAACACCCCCCTCTCTCCAACCCCATCTCCATAATCCCAATCCCTTCAGTATACACCCCGATCATCACCCAAAGAAACAGGTCGGGGGGCATATAGAGCAGCTGCATGAACCACTATTTCTGGCGCGTCAGACTCTTGTCGCATCTTAAGTCCTTGTACTACGCCAGGTCCGCCCTCTTCTTTTGCGACATGTCAGACTTTGCCATGAAGAGGCGGTCACGCACGTCCTTGGACACGTTGCTGTTGCCAAAGGCGTGCACACCGGTCTGGTTCTATTCGAACTGAAGGAGAGAAGGAGCATTGGAATAACAGGTATGTGGGACTAAAAGGGCATCACTTGTGTTGAAGAATGGTTGTTGAATCACTCAAAGTGATGGAGTACACATAGAGTTGGAGCTTGGGCAAGTCAGCCCTCTGACAAGCCACACCACTTAGCCATGGAGGCTAAGGCTCACATACTATAGTCCATTATCTCATATAAAAGAGGAAATCAGCCTAGCAATCAGGCTAACCACTCATGCACAACCTCACGAGCTGGATAATGCTCTTGTAGCATAGACCTAGTGGTCACATAACCCACAATCCCATGGAGAATGACCATGTGTCCATGGCTAGCACAGAAGGATCTCACCTCATCTAAAAGGAAATAAGAGATACCTTTTTCCTAGTCAACACACTCTAATAAGGCAACCCAAGAATCTACAACCTTTTGTTGATATTTCTCCCATGCGATCTTGACCCTGGACCTCTTGCCTTTTTCTTTTCCCTGGCTAAGGCATGGAGCCGTCACCCATAATCACCCAGACATCGGCGGCTCATGATCCCAGAGACTTCATAAATTCATCTCTCAATCTGACTGTTGGATCAGCATGAAACTTCTTAGAGCCAAGATTCTACACTGAGCAGTTCATAGGAGTCACTTCCTTGCACTGTGTCCTTAGCAATTGGTCACTTTTGCGCGAGGAGCTAACTCCTGGGGTTTAGACCAACCTATGCTTCTTTAGTGTCTGCCTCTTCTGGCCACCTCTGTTAAGAATCTCAAATGTAAGAACTATAGTAAATGAGAAGAATCTGTGAAGCTCTTATTGCCTTATGACGTACTCCTGGGCATGGATTACTTGGTGCCGCGGCAGGCCAACCTTCTCTTCTCCCTTGGAATCATGCAACTCAGCTCTGCGTTCGGGAAGGAATCATTTTGCCCCATCACCATTAGCGACAGGGTAGCGATAACAGTAACCGGCGGTGAGTCCTCCCTCCTGGATGCTGCGGCGGAGGACTCTCTGGCCCATGCAAGCAAGGTGCAACCTCTCTCAGTGGATGTGCCTAACGCAGAACAGATCACAGCCGGCGAATGGCGGGAACTCGCGGAAGAGTCAACCGAGCCCGGAGTACAGGCCAACCTCCTTGGGCTGTGGCATAGGGGACAGAGAGTCTTTGGAGCACGTCCTCCACTCGAGGAGGAGGAGGAGTTCTACCCACTCCGCGGAACAATACCACCACCACCACCGCGATGGGATCACATGCTCCACTCATGACTCTTCCCCATACAAAAGGAGGACTTCTGCGACCTGCTGGACGTATTTGCGGACACCTTCGCAGGATCCGCGGTTGATCTGGGGGCCGTGGAAACCTTCCACATCATCTCCATGGGGGATTCCGCGCCCACAAAGCAGAAAGAGCGGCGCGTCCTCCTTGAGCAGGAGAAGATCATCACAGAGGGGCTCGCAGAATTCAAGGCGAAAGGGGTGATTGTCCCTATCGTCAGCCCCTGGCGTGCCAACTTGGTCATCGTGGTTAATCCGGATGGGTCCAAACGATTTTGCATCGACTTCCGTGACCTCAATCGTGTCACCGAGGAGGATGCGTACCCCATGCCACTGATCGTCGACATACAGGAGCGGCAACAGGGTTGCAGATGGTTCGTAAAGCTTGACGTCAAGGCTGCCTTCCATGCTGTCCCCATGCACCTAGACTCCATTGTCAAGACAGCATTTGTGACGCCAAAGGGTCTATACGTGTTCACGCACCTGTCCTTTGGACTCCGCAATGCCAGCGCGACGTTTCAGCGGGTCATGGACTCCACCCTCCGCGGTATCCCCAATGTCAGCTGCTATATTGACGACATTATGGTTGCAGCCCACACCTTTGAAGAGCTGTTCTCCTCACTGGCCGCTGTCTTTGCTGCCCTCCGCAAGGCCAACCTCAAGCTTAAGGCAGCCAAGTGCTCCATCGGAGCTGCGGAAATGGAGTTCCTTGGCTTCGTGATGAGTGCGGATGGCATCAAGACTGATCTTGAGAAGATTGCGGCAGTGCAGGAGTAGCGTCAGCCCACTTCCGCGGGACAAGTCAAAATCCTCTTGGATTTTGTCTCCTTCTACCGTAAGTTTGTCCGCGACCACGCACGCATCATCAAGCCACTCCAAGAGTTGACGCACCAGGATGTGCCGTTTGACTGGACTTCAGAATGTGCGGAGGCCTGGATGGAAATCAAGCACCACCTAGTCACCGCACCCATGCTCGAATTCCCCGACGTCAACCTCCCATTCTCCATCACCACTGACTGGTCGTAGGACGGGCTGGGCACCATCCTATCCCAGACAGTGCAGGAACCAACCCAGAAGGTGATTCCGTATGCCAGTCGTGCTCTCACCGAAGGAGAGCGGAAGTACCCGCCGGTGAAAGGCGAGTGCCTGGCTGTCCTTTGGGCACTCCAACACTTCCGCGACTACATAAAGAATGGCAGGAAATTCACGGTCTTCACGGACCATCAGGCTCTCCAATGGCTCCTCACCACCCAGAACCATGAGGGCATCCTAGCCAAGTGGGCACTCCTCCTGCAGGGCTACAACATGAAGATCAAATACAAGCCGGCGGTTGCCAACCGCAACGCGGATGCTCTGAGCTGACTTCCACGCCATGACTGGCCAGAACCTGACCAGACACCTTCGGATGCTGCGGAGCATATCCCTGATGTCCTAGAATCACCACCAGACACTAAAGCGCAATGGGAGGGAGTTGCACGAGAATTTGATGAGGAGAAACACGAGGTTGCCTTGCAACTCCTGAAGGAACTCGACTCTACTGCGGAGGTAGCACTTGCGGATACCGTACCAGTCCTCTCCATGTCTGGACTACAGCTTGCTCGTCGGTACAACCCCACCATCCGCGGGTGGAGGCTGGAGATCGCACCCCATCTTCCCCCACGACATGCACCCCCGCAAACCTCGCGACCGTCCGCCGCTACACCACAGACCTACCCCACAAGCAACCCGCACACTCCTCATGTTCCCGCTACCCCACTCCTCAACAACCGCCATCCCCTCACCCTGGTAGACTTCCTCCTTCACTCCCCTGAGTCCACACAAAGTCTCCATGCCCTCTTTACCACTCTCAATCCCTCCCTTTCTCCTCTTGGCGTCCGCCTCTCATGCACGCGAGACGGCATGACCTGTATCCGCTTGCTATCCCGATGCATCCTCCTCACTCACTCTAGTGCGCGTGATGCCGCCGCACGTGCCTCACGCACCTGGTCACTCACGGCCCTCACCCCCGGACTACCCGCACCATCTGAGGTCCACGTGGCATGGTGTTACGTGTGGATATGTGGACGCAAGTTCGTGGCCATAGTGGACACCGGGGCCACACACACCACGATCGCGCTCCGCATGGTCCGCTCGCTCCACATGCAGCATCTCATCTAGCCCACTCGACTCCGCTTCTCTATCTCCACCGGTGACATTGACGCGCCGCTCGGACAGATTGCGGGCTTTCCCATACAGGTGGCAAATGTACATGCGACGCACACTGTCCAAGTTTGCGACGTCCGCACGTATGACATCATGCTTGCGGCGGACTGGCTCGCGCCTCGCCAAGCGGATGTATTGATTGGCACCGGCATCCTCAGTCTCATTTCGAGTTCCGGCGTTTGATCATTCACTCCACTCTTCACTTTGCATCGACCATCTCCCCGCCCAACCCTACCCACCTCCGACTCCGCTCTCACAGGCACTCGACACACTCGGCGGGTCACGCGGAGCTGGGCTATTGCCTGCGGAACCATCGACATGGCACGCCAGCAAGGCAAGGGGACCGCGCCTCCATCACGGGGGGGTGGACCCTCCCGACGTCAGCTACGTCGCCCTGCTCTTAACACGGGCGCGGGACACCGACCGGCACGGATACCGACACCACCAGCGGGGGTAACGGCCCCACCGCGGCCGGGTCCCACGACAAGAACACCACCGGCAAGGGCACCAGCATCACACACGGCTCCACTAGGCCTGTCCCGACCTGGCCCTGTAGCAAGAACACATCCGACACAGGTGACGGCCACGCCAGCAGCGGCTGTGCCCTCACTCCGGCCCAGCCTCGCCGCAAGGACAACCCCGACATGAACCCCAACACCAGCAGCGACAATCCCACCGCGGTCCAGTCGCACGGAAGGAACACCAACACAAGCCACGCCGCCTGCGGCAAGATCTGCAGGCTCATCGTAACAGAGCCTGGCCACAAGCACACCACCAACACGGATCCTCATGCGCACAGAGCCCGCGGCAAGAGCGATGCAAACTGCGGCAAAAACAACCGCTACACCGACACCAAGCCCACGAGATGGGGCCCAGGTACTGACTGCCCCAGCTCCCTCCACAGCGACAACGGCGCTCTCCCACTCGCCGCCGACTTCGCGCGGTAGCCCAACCCGACGACCCGCACGCCCCCTACTAGGCACATGAATGGTGATGGAAGGGGCAAGGACGCACCTCAAAGAAAGCTTGGGGGATAGCAGGGAGCAGCCCAAGGAAGCCTTGCTGTTTGAAGTCGTGAGCAGCGTCATGCTGCAACTGTTGACAGAGATTCCGGACGTGATCCTCGTGAAATTCGCGGATTCACTATTCGGCAAAATATGGCAGGTGGTGCTGAAGGAAGCGACAACGGGTACGCTAGCCCTCGAACTACACAAAGGGCAGGTACAACTGCTAGAAACAACTGGCGCAGAACGCCTCGTTTTGGCATTGCGGGACAGCCTGAGCATCAACCCAGGGATGGCCAGTGACATGACAGGTGTCGCGGAACTATTGGACACCGAGCGGTTGGATCCATCACTGGAGGACGCTCGAGTGTGGTGGATCAGGGTGCGCAGGGACCAGCAGAGCAGTCCGGAGAGACGTTACGTGCATCTGCTCCAGGAGAGGGCCAGAGTCCTCATTGTGTACCACGTGAACGACCAGGCACCAGGATTGGCTGAGGCACCACGACGAAGATCCGCGGCGGATGAGTGGAGGTGGGGATACTTGCTCAACCTCACCTACGCCAACTGGAGTGTTCAGTACTCGCAGGAGGAGAGATCGCGGCTTGTTGACACTCAGGTACCTCAGGGATGCTAGATGGAGGCTATGGAAAAGTGCTGGACGCTGACGCTCCAAAATGTACTACGTACCAGGGTGGTGACAACAGTTGCAGAAAGACAGTGGACGGTGGTGCAAGAAAAGGGACTACGTCTCAAGCAAGAGGAGGTGCGACACTGGGCCAAGGAGGCGGCGGAGATATGCCGCGAATACAAGAGCAGGTGGGACACAGAGGTAGAAGAGGCCCGTGAGTACACCCGATCCACCCCTCAATTGCAGCGGGTGCAATAATGCCTGCGGAAAATATGGGAGGAAGAGGCAGCGGAGGCGGAACGGGCGGCCACGGAGCCCGCGGCGACAGAGGCCCAATTGGCCCAGGAGCGGGAGGCGGCGGCTAAGGCATATAAGGAAGCTGCGGAGCAACTTATAAGGGAAATCATGGTGGAAGCGGCAGTAGAGGCAACAACAGCTGCGACAGAGGTACCAGCAGTAGCGGTAGTAGAGGCAACGGCAGCGGCGACAGAGTTAGCAATAGCAGCAGTAGTAGTGGCGGCAATGACGGAGGCAGAGGTAGCGGCAGCTGTAGCCACAGAGGCACTAGTAGCGACAACACAAGCAGCTGTAGAGGCAGCCAGAGCAGGAGCACTTAGCACAATGGCGGAGACGGTAAAGGGGAATGACGACAGCCAGTGTAGCGGAAAGACATGTAGCATCGGAAGAAGAAGAGCAGATGGTGAAGAGGCACAAGGCTCGTGCCAAGCGCTACAGCCTGGAGCCATCTGCTGGCTCCCTACGGTAGAAGTCACAACTCTAAACCCAAGCGGCGGCGATAGTGCGGAAGGCAGAAGGGACGGTTAGCCAGACTAGGGCAATAGCGCCTGTAGCAGCCACCTGCCGAAGCGAAGAGCCGGAGTAGACTTTCCCGGAGAAAACTACTCCTGCCTCGAAAGGAAAGCGGAAGGCAGAAGAGGCAGGAGCCGCGCAGCCACAAAGGGAGATACAGCCTTGAACACAAGAAGGCTCCAGCTCCAGCGTTATTCTGGAGTAGCTGGCGCAAGCCCAACGGGAGGCCGCGCAAGCAGCAGAGCTCCTGATGGCAGTCTTCCGCAAGGTCCAAATGCCAGTGGAAATGGTGCCAGCCTCACTACGGCCTGTCGTGGGAGAAACCGCTGGAGCAGCCGTCCGCAAGGGGGCAGAATAGAAAGGACGCAGGGAGAAAGAGGCGTTGGCGATGGTGGTCTCCGAGATCAGTGAATCACCAAGAGATTCAGAAGAAGAGCAGCCCATCACACGCAGCCAGGGACTACTACGGGCCTTCGGAGCGGCTGCATAGAGAAAGGAGGAGGTGATTGAGCTGCACAGCATTGGCGGACGCAGCAGATGACCAAGTGGCCCCACTAAGACAAGGTTGCGAGACAAGTGGGACGAAGGGAAACTTCGAGCGGTTGGAATCCTTCCGCTGTTCCCTGCACCCGACTCATGAGACAGAGAGCCGCTTGTCTATGACAAGGACAACTGCAAGAAGTCTGAGGCGATGAAGGCAGAGCAAGATGTGAGGTAAGCGCGCGGACTGCCGGCAAGAGTGTAGGAGACAAAACAAAAGCCGAGGGAAGCGGGGGCAGAAAAAACGGGAAGGAAGGGGCCCATGGAGACGCAGGACTAGCGGATCTGGCAGACCGCCCACATTCTTCTCCGCGCCAGCAACAAGGAGCAGAAGAAGGCAGAGGCGCAAAAGGTGTACGCGGATCTGGAAACACGGCTCGGTATGGAGTCTGACCGGAGGAAGGATGACCTGGCGCGTCTGTGCGAGCATTATGCGTGGAAGGATGGCCGCCTCTGGAGACTAACAACGTGCGTCTTGTGGGTGCCCCCGCCCACGATGCAGAGGATAGTGGTGGAGGCCTACCACCGCCATCACCACCCTTGCACGCAGGCGCTGAAGGACCGCCTCACACCCATCATCCATGTGCCAAATCTAGCGGCTCTCATCAAGGAGGTGGTGCAACACTGCGCCCCCTACGAGCGAGCGCGGAAGACCACACCACAGGACTAGTTGCTCTTCCAACCCTCCCCCATCGGTGAGCCGCTGGAGAGGATCATCATCGACTTCCACGGCCCCGGTGCGCACCGGGACCAAGGGAACCGGTACTGGATCGCAGCGTTGGACCACTTCACGTTCTTCTGGGTCCGCGCTGTGCCCAACAAGAGCTCTGCCACTACGGCAAGGTTCATCCGCGAGGAGATCTTTTACCGCTTTGGTGGATGCAGTGTGGTGCACAGCGACAACGGCACAAAATTCATGGGAACCTTCACTGAGGAGCTAGAGGAATGGGGGATCCGCCATGTATACTCCGGGCGGTACAGGCCAGAATCCCAGGGGCAGGTGGAGCGGATGCATGAGGTACTGGAGCAAGCAGTTGCCACCGCAGAGGGAAGCAGCTGGGCAGAGAAGCTGAAGAAGACGGCGCACTTCATCAACACAATACCCAGCCGTGCAACCTCCTTCTCACCCCACATGGTGCTCTTCGGTCAGCCACCGCGGACGGCGATGGGCATGCTCCAGAATCTGCTGAGGCTACCACTTGCTCCGGAGGAACAAGGGAAGCGGTTGGAGGAGGAGAAGGACAAGGAGGTCGCGGAATGGTTCTGCAAGCGTTGTGAAAGGAGAAAGGCCATGCAAGAAGAGGCGGGGTTAAGGGGTTCTGTCGCTGCCTGGCGCGGATGCGATGCAGCCAACCGACAGCTGAACCATGGACCCATCAAAGAGGGCCACTTGCTGTATCTCCGCCTCTTCCCCAATGCGGGGCGAGAGGCAAGAGAGCCGCACGAGGTGTACTTCGTGGCCAACGTCGAGGCAGGGCAAGTGTGGTTGGAGGGGTCAGAAGGGTTCAGCGTCCGTAGTTATCCGGCCACTGAGTTTGTGCTGCTACCACCAGCGTGGCAAACACACATCCCCGGGACGGGAGGTCACCTTCCGCCTCTGGGACAGCGGAAGGGCTCGCGGGGATGGAGAGCGGAGGAGGTGCTGGCCACGTGTGAAAAGCAGGTGTCGCAGCAGGAGCAAGAGTGGAGCTAGGAACTAGAGGAGGTGGAGGAGGAAGAGTCCGATGTCCGCGAACTGGCCACGGAGGAGGTGAGGAAGGAACAATGACGAAAGCAGCCACGGCGGTGGAAGCAGCTTGAGCAGCGGGAGGAAAGGCGGCAGGAACAGAGGGAGCAGCAAGAACGAAGGAAGAGGGAGGAGCCTGAAGGTAGGCTCGAGTGATAACCCGAGCAAACCTTAGCGGGGGTGGCCCAGCAGCAATCCGAGAAAACACCATTGCGGACTAGGGTGCCGATGAGCCCCAAGACCCTGGCCAACTACACGGGCCTGTGCGTATGGTGCGGAGAAAATCTCCTTGCAGAGCCACATCTAAAGGTGGTGTGCCGGGTGTGCGGAAATCCCGTACACTAGTATGCCGACAGAACCTCCAAAACCTGCATTCGACAAAACCGCACCTGCTTGTGGTGCCCGAGGGAGGCAGCTGAGGAGGAAGCTACGAAGGAGCGAGAGGAGGAAGAAGAAGCAGGACCCAGCACTAGGGGAGTACCATCCCGTGGAGGGTGGGACCTCGAAGGGGAGGAGGAAGAGGAGGAAGGAGAAGAAGAAGAGGAGAGGCCCACTGAGCGAAGGAAAGGTCCGCGCACGGTTTCCGGAGCCACGATGAGGCAGTGGCAGGCGAAGGGACGGGTCGCGGCAGAAGAGAAAAGGTGGAAAGATCTGGGAGAGAAGAAGTGTGCCCAATGCGGGTAATGGTGGGGAGTGGCGGTGTAGGAATGTGGCGGATGCTTCCGCAAAATTTGTACTGGCTGCCTGGCGCCACCTCATAACGGGCGTGGAGGGCAAAGTGGGGCTGCGGTGTGCAGAAGGTGCAGAGAGGAGATGGAAAAGCGACGAGGTGTCCGCAAGGCACCCCGAGTGAATGAGGAGGAAGAGGAAGAATCGGAAGAGGAAGAGAAGGAGGCACCGGGAGAGGAAGGGCATCAATCCGCGGCATGTCCCACATGCCTGATGACATTGCAGGATGGAGTAAAGTGTGCTGTCTGCACGAGGCCTGCCCGCCGCGAATGCCTGGTGACGGGCAGCTCCGCCTGGAAGGGCCAATATCACCAATGTGTGGGCAATGACCTCCTTGAGACGGACTGCTACCTCAGCTTCATTGCAGAGACCCGAGAACCTGCATGCGCTGTCTGCCGGAAAGGGATGAAGGCGTTCGGGAAGGGATGTGGCATGTGCTTGAAGATGTGCCACGAGCCGTGCGGCAAGAGGGGCAAGGAAGGAGTGTGGACCTGCCACCGCTGCCTCGCTCAGCCCAGAAAAGAGGATTGGGGGACAGAAAATTCCGGGCTGCATTGTTGCGGAAACGGATACATGGGGATCCTCACAAGGATGGCATGCCACTGTGAACACTGCAGAGGATGGGCCCATGCGCAGTGTGCCACAGAGGTGGGAAGGAATGAGGAGGCGTAGATGGTGTACCGCTACACCAGTTGCACGAAGTATGAACGGATCCGACACTGCTCTTCCTGCCAAAGAAAACTGGGCACGAAGGACATCACTGCAGGAGCCCGATACGAGGGGTGCCAGCTGTATGTGCATCAAGAGTGCTCCGCAAGATACCAACAAGAGGGCGGGGAGGTGGAGACGTACTGCCGCCCTTGCCAACAATGGCAGCGGCCGGGTCCCGAAGGGAAGTTCACGCGCCTGCTGCGCTGACAAGACTCTGGGACAGAGTCTTGAAAAGGGGAGGTTGGGGGCATCAGTGTTAGGCAGAGATCCACTGCATCTCCGTTGAGAAGAAGGTGGATCCGTAGAAGGAAGTCGCCGCGACCCACAAGTCCGTGGAAAGAGGTTGCCACGACTACAAATCCGCGGAGGAGGACAGAGGGGAGGCTGCGGAGCATTGAAGGATGAGCAAAGGATGCTGGCTCCCGCAATGAGCTTGCGGTAGAGCGTGGGGCGGCACAAAATCCAGTTGCGGTGGAGGAGGACAGGCGGGAAAAGTTGCCGCCAGGGAACAAACAATCAACGACGGTTTCTCTAACGGCTATTTGAAGGGATTATCGCAGAGCAGGCAAATAGAGGCGGGATAGGCAGGAATGAGAGTCCGCGGTGGAAAGAGAACATGTGCTGAGCCGCGGAGAGGTGGGAATGAAGCAGGAGTGTCGGACGTGCAGTATTCGCCGGCATAACCGGATGACAGGAAGAGGGCGGCAGGAGCTCGGCCAATGAGAGCCCAGGGTTGGCAGCGGTGATCAAGGAGGAGGGCCGGGGGACGCACCGCGCGAAGACAAAGATTCAAGGAAGAACACGAGACCACGCACATCCAAGCCGCGGAGTGAAGGAACAAGCAGTAGTAGGGTAAGAGAAGTGTAGAAGAAGTAGTCTATCGTGTGATCGAGGACGAGATCCGCGGTACGCGTAACGCACCGCGCGGAGTCCAAAATAGAGAGAAGAGTGTTGTAGGAGGAGGCTTAGAGAGCTAGGATTATAAAGTAGCTGTGTACCGGACGAACCAGTGTGATGTGATCTTGATCTCATCTTGTATTGTCTAACTTGATGCAAGTTTCATTGCCAATTGAAAGACACAAGTCCAGACTCATTCAGATCCAGACTGACGCCTCATGTATCATTGATCCGCGCATTTATCAATCAAGTTCCTACTTCCACTCCCGCTTTGTACCTGAGATCCGCCCCCCGTCTAAGGAACAGGAAGAGTGCTATCCGCAGAGGCATTCCACAGAGGACAAAATCCTCTCTTCTGAGTGTATGCCTGTCCTACTGGTCGCTCCACTTCTGATCTTGGGTCCAACAAGGATTCCGCTAGGAACTGTCACTACCAAAGAACGCAAGTAGGGTGAAGGGTACTGCCCACGACGTTGCGGCCTTGCGCACGGCCACGAAACGGGGTTCCACGGGCAGAGGAGTCAGAGGCCACGAGGTAGGAGACTCTCGTGCCAGCAAGGAGTGAGCCGCGGAGCACTACCCACGCGCGGGGTCCAGAGGGTGCGAGGCATCCGCGGAACACTGGGAGAGGCAGCGGAGGACAAGTGAACAAGTGCACCGCGGAACCGCGGAACGGCATAAACGCAGAGCAAACCCAACGTAGAACCAGAGAGTACGGAAGGAGAGTATTGCGCGACAAAATTGGGGGTATCATGATATCATCTCTTGCTTGGAATTCCAAGAGCGGTCAGTAGGAACCATTGTATTGGAACCCGATTTCTATAACGTCATTTCAGGCAGGTTGATAAAGAGTTATGGGCCCATACTGACTAGTTGTAAGGCACGTTTTCATGTAATCTTTTGCCCTCTCTCTCTTAAAGTACACATCAGCTCCATCAGCTCCATCTCCTCCATCTACTCCATTAGCTTCAACGCTAAGTACTGGCACTTAGCAAGCAAGGGCAAAGGATAAGCTCTACCCTTAGAGGTACGATTATAAGGCCCTAACCAAGGTATGCTTTGCCCTTGGAGGGATGACCCTGGGCTCACTAGTGTGCGTTGTTCTCTGTTTGAAGGTGATCAACGGCTAAGGGGTAAGCAACGGATCAGTACCTTTCTAAACATGTAGCAGATAGCCTACATTAGCCTACATCATCCTCAACAAAGAACAAAAGCAAAGAAGCAGAGAAGTAGTATGATGACAATCGTGACGCTCATTTGCAAGCAGGTCAATGGTGGCATATCAAAGTTCAAAGGGTTTGGTTTGAGACAATATGATGACATGCTCCTCCTCTCCAATAGTTTTTCTACATTGAAGGAGTTCAAGGAGGCCCTAGAGGAGCGCTTCCAGATGTCTGATCTCGAAGAGGCGTCATATGTCCTTCGTATCCACATCACGCGCGATTGCAAATCACGCTCTCTTACTGCAACAAAGTCGCTACATCAAGGATGTCATGCAGCTATTTGGATTGGCAGAGGCAAAACCCATTGGCTTGAGACGCGGCACTACCTCGTGAGCATCAATGGAGAAGCGGATACAGTTGAGCGGCAGAAGTACCAGAGCGCCATCGACAGTCTCATGTACATGAGGGCAGCAATCCATCCTGATCTTGCATGCAGTGTGAGCGTTGTGAGCATGCACATGGCAAACCCTGGACATGAGCACCACAAGGCAGTGAAGCCTATCTTGTGCTACCTTGCTTCAACCATCAAAATCGGCATCACCTACAACGGCAACCACAACAACATCATCAGCTACACAAATGAAGATCGGACTTCAAACCCTCATGACCGCAAGTCTATCTCTGGACATGTGTTGCTCATGAAAATTGGGGCCATCAACTGATGCAACAAGCGGCAGGTGGTCCTGGCCACCGCAAGCACAGAAGCTGAGTATGTCTCTCTCCGCTTTGGAGCCAAGGAAGAAGTTTGGCTTCAACGTCTCATGGCAGAGATGAGTGGGAGTGCAATAGTTCGATAAATTTGTTGGAACTAGAGGAGAGAGGGAGCCTTGGAGCAGGAAACATATGGGATTGAAAGGGCATCACTTGTCCTAAAAAATGGTTGTTGAATCACTCAAAACGATGTAGTACATATAGAGCCAGAGCTTGTGCAAGTCAGCCCTCTCACAAGCCACACCACTTAGCCATGGAGGCTGAGGCTCACACACTAGAGTCCATAATCTCACACAAGAGAGGAAATCATCCTAGCAATCAGGCTTACCACTCACACATGACCTAGATAGCTTGAACATGCTCTCATGGTAGACTCCTTGTGGTCACTCAACCCACAATCTCATATAGAATCGCCATGTGTCCATGGCTAGCACACAAGGATCTCACCTCACCAAAAGGTTAAGGAGGGATACGTTTTTCGTAGTCAGCACATCTGACAAGGCGACCCAAGAATCTAGGACCTTTTTGGATATTTCTCTCATCAGGTCTTGACCCAGGAACGCTTGCCTTTTTCTTTTATAGGGCGAAGGCATGGAGTCATCGCCCATGGTCACCCGGATACCGGCGATCGATGACCCTGGCAACTTAAAAAAATCATATATCTTAGTTCAACCGTTGGATCGGCTTGAAACTTGAACCGTAGATATCTTTACATCTGATCACCTCAGTTGATGTATAAGAAAGGAGCGTGCACACAAAGGAAAACTTTGCAACAGGAGCAAAGATTTCCATGTAGTCAATGCCTTACTGCTCCGAGTAGCCCTTGGCGACCAGCCTTGCCATGTACTTTTCGAGGTTGCCATTTGCGCCACTCTTCTTCTTGAATATTCACTTGTACTTGATTACCACGCATCTTTCAGGAAGAAGGCCGCGTGGTACGGCCCCAACGTTGGTCTGATAGCCTCTAGTGGATCACATCTACTGTTTTGGGCGAATCTGAGACTGAGCGTGAGCTTTCTGGTCGCCTCACGCTATGTGAGCAGGAATTTAGAGACAGTCAGTTTGCGAAGGGAATAACGTCGTTTTGCGTTATATTGTGAACATAGACATGATCACAACATTTATAGGGCTAGTCATGAGCTTTCCAACGTACTAAACCGCGCGCAAATCGGCCAAGCGTAGCCCAAGTTATGCTTGCCGAAGCGCAGGTCTCACCCACCACAGAAACGCCTAACGCTTCCATGGCGCGCACACGCCGTGGCGCCTTCCTTCACGTGCGAAGCGCCTTTCCCAAGGCGCAGGTCCACTTGCACGTAGTGTAGGGGTCCCCTGCACTGTTTCCACGCACCCTACCCACGTTTGGGTCGAGTTTGGTGATGGGGTGTGACGAGGTTCGAAACCTGTCCGCGGACCTACAGTCAGAATTTTGACGAAGTCCCCGAGTAACAAAACGTACTTCTGAGTTTCGGACGTCGAGCCAGGATTTTGGCTAAGTCCCTCAGTAACAACCTGCACTTCTGGATCCGGTGGATGATCCACCTGATCAGGCGGATCATCCACCGGACGCCTCGGCAAGCCTATCGGAGCATTTTCTCCACATGGTAATTTTGTTACTCGATCCGGTCGATTATCGACCGGATTCCGAGTCGCAGCCGGCTCCCAGAGCCGCTGCGCACACCCCAACTTTGGAAGGCCATATCTCCCTCGATACTTGTCCGATTTTGGCGAAATAACTTCCACCAGATTCAGCGACTTGTCAACTTTACGGGGCAAACCTCCATTTTAGGATCCTAGCAATTGTCGAGTCGCCAGATCTGCCGGAGCGGAGTTTTCACTTTCTGGCGGCTCGTCGGCGCCTCCCGGCGCCGCACTTGGGCATGCGGAGGGGCAATTCTTCAATATTCTCCCCCTTGCACCTGCCATGCCCGCTGCTCCAGCTTGCTCTTACTCATCTTCCGCTGCGCCCTCCAGCCCATCATAGCTGGTCATCCCAAGTCCGGCCACGCTCATCGCGTGCCGGTCTGCGGGTTGCGCTTTGGTCAAGCAATCCGCAAGCATGTTGTGCGTGCTGAAGTGCTGCAGCACCACTTGCCCCTTCTCGAGCATGTCCCGTGCGTAATGGTAACGCACGTCGATGTGCTTCGTCCTCCTGTGCTGCCTCGGGTTGTTGGTCAGCGAGATGGAGCCGGTGTTGTCCTCTTGCACCACCGTTGGCTCCTGCTGCGGCACGCCTAGCTCCCCCAGCAACCTGCGGAGCCACACTACCTCCTTGACCGCCTCGGCCAGCGCGATGTACTCTGCTTCCACTGTGGAGGTGGCGACGCAGTCTTGCCTCCTACTGCACCACGAGACCACTGCACCAGCGAGGAAGAACACGTAGCCGGATGTGGATTTACGCTTGTCCACATCGCCAGCGTAGTCTGCATTCGTCTAGCAGACAAGGCGCAAAGGGTCCGCCCGCCCTTTGCCGTCGAACCTCAGGCGCGCGTGCCGCGTCGCTTGCAGGTAGCGGAGGATGCGCTTGACTGCCTGCCAGTGTAGTGGCCCTGGATCGGCCACGTACCTGCTCACTTGACCCACCGCGTAGGCCAGGTCTGGTCGAGTCGCCACCATGGCATACATGAGGCTGCCCACCGCCGACTGGTAAGGCACCCCTGCCATATCCTCGCGCTCTTCTTTTGTTTGCGGCGCCATTGCCGCACTCCGTTCATAGGTCGTGGTGACAGGACTGCATATTGGTTTGCAGTCCTCCATGCCGTATCGCTTCAGTACCTCAGCCACGTATTTGGCCTGTCCCAGCTCAAGCGCGTGCGCCCTCCGGTTCCGCGTAATGCTCACCCCGAGGTAGAACTCCAGCTCCCCCATATCCGACATCTGGAACCTGCTGCTCAGCTGCTCTTACATCTGTTGTAGGCTTTGCAGGTCTGAGGAGCAAAAGATCAGATCGTCCACGTAGAGTGCGACAACCTGATGGAGCTTCTTGCTGCGCCGCACGTACACGCTGTGATCTGCCTCACATTGCTTGAAGCCGATTTGTGCCATGAAGCTGTCCATCTGTTGGTACCAGCATCGAAGCGATTGTTTTAGCCCATACAAGGACTTCCGCAGCTTGCACACCTTGCCCTCCGGTGCCTCCACCCCCTCCGGCACCTCCATGTAGATTTCTTTATTGATGATGCCATTGAGGAAGGCCATTTTTACATCCATTTGGTGGAGCTCCATGTCCTTCGCGGCTGCCACCGCAAGGATCGCCCGGATGCTTGTGAACTTGGCGACGGGGGCGAACGTCTCATCGTAGTGCTCGCCCTTATGCTGTACGTACCCCTTCGCCACGAGCCGCGCCTTGTATTTATCCACCACACCTTCCTTTGTGAACTTAGTCTTGAAGACCCACTTGGAGCCGATGACCTTGGCGTCTTTCGGCCTGTCAACCGGTTGCCACGTGTCATTTTCAGCAATGGACGCCAACTCCGACTTGATGGCGGCGTCCAACTGCTTCCCCTCGGGCCGCCCAAGCGCCTCTTGCACGGTTTTCGGTTGCGTTGATGCAGCCAGCATGCACCGCGTCATGCCGATCCATCGACCGGTGCGGTGTCGAAACGCTTCCCCGCTTTTTGCTGCCTCCCGCTGCGGCGCGGCAGTCTTGGCGGCGTCTCGTCGTTCTGCTGCGATCCTTTCGACTCAGCCCGCTCCGGTGAATCATCGACCGGACGGCTCCCCGAGGATTCCTCCCGCTCCGGTGAACCATCAACCGGACGGGCGGCACGTCCGGAGTATTTTTCTCCGACGCCCGACGCGAACTCCGCCGGGAGTGCGCGCTTCGGCACCCGCGGTGCCTCCTTCGATGGATCATTCCGCCGGATCTCCAGCCTAGCTGCATCGTCGTCAAAGTCCTCTGCGTCAGCTGCTGCACCTGCTGCACCGCCGCGCTCCGACGTCGCATCATCGACCTCCGCGTCCGCCGGCTCCTCCTCGTAGTCAAGGAGCTGGAACCACTCCCCCTGTTTTGGAGTGTTCCCGACGCTCATGTCGTTGCTGCTGCTGCTGCAGCTCTGCTGCTCGTCGAACTCAATGTCATGACTGCGGATGATCTCTTGCGTACGCGGGACCCAGAGCCTGTACGCCTTTTGCGCGCTCTCGTAGCCGAGGAACGAGCACGGCTTCGCCCGTGGTTCTAGCTTGCTGTCGCGTTGTTCCGCCGCCTGCACCATCGCGTGCGCCTTGCACCCGAACACCTTCAGGTGCGCCACGTTTGGCTTGCGCCCGCTCCAAACCTCCTGCGGCGTCTTCCAGCCGCCCTTACCCTTCAGCACCGCTGTTGGAGTGAGGTTGATGGTGTAGCTCGCTGTACGCACAGCCTCGGCCCAGAATCCTCGCGGCAATCCCGCATCCACAAGCATGGTCCGCACCATGTTGAGCAGCGTCTGGTTCGCCCGCTCCGCCACTCCGATGGACTGTGGCGAGTACGGCGTAGTGGGTTCCCACTTGATGCCCTCCTACTTCATCCACCCGCTGCAGCCCACGTACTCTCCGCCGTTGTCGCTGCGTAGCGCTCTGACCTTCCGGCTAGTCTGCCTCTTCACCGCTGCGATGTACTCCTTCAGCCGGTCCAGGACCTTGCCTTTCCGCTTCATGAAGTACACGTAGAGTTTTCTGCTGCAGTCGTCAATGAAGGTGACGAAGTATCTAAAGCCGCCATTTTACGGTGTTTTGAACGGTCCGCACACGTCGCTGTGCACGACCTCCAGCAGGTCCTATGCGCGAGACGCGTTCTCATTGAACGGCTTGCGCCGCGCCTTGTCCAAAATACAAGGCTCGCACCTTTTGTGAGCTGCTGCATCTGCTACCGCGTCTGCTACAGCGTCGATGACGAGGCTGCGCACCATGTCGCGCTTCGCCATCTCCTTAACGGTTGCGCGCGCCGAATGCCCCAACCGTCGGTGCCAGAGCTCCAGATCAGCTCTTCCTTCCTTGGCCATGTTGACGACGCGCTCTTGCAAGTCTGTTGCGTCCGATGCCGCGGGGACCACCTTGGTCTCCACAATGTAGAGACCGCCCTCGCGCTTCGCCTCTAGCACGACCTCGCCGTCGCCGTCGATGCGCACCACTGCGCCTTTCCTGCGGAAGAGCACCTCATACCCCTTGTCTGTCAAGCGGCTGACACTCAGAATGTCAGCCAGGCTAGGGACGTGCTGCACATCACGGATTGTGCACAGCTCCTTTTTACCTCCCACCACGACTTCCACCTCCACGTCGCCTTGGCCGGCCGCCGGCTCGACTTTGTCGTTCGCGACCACCATTGACTTGGAGGACTTCTCGTAGGTGACGAACCCCACCTTCTCGGCTTGGGTGTGCTCCTTGGCCCCGGAATCCAGGCAGCGCCTGTTGGCCTTCTTGAGGAAGTGGTTCTTGTTGCCGTTGAGGAGCGACTTGCCTTTGCTGTTTTTG
>SZWC01000671.1:203970-252417 GCA_023375785.1 Penium margaritaceum | reverse complement strand
CAGCTCCTTTTTACCTCCCACCACGACTTCCACCTCCACGTCGCCTTGGCCGGCCGCCGGCTCGACTTTGTCGTTCGCGACCACCATTGACTTGGAGGACTTCTCGTAGGTGACGAACCCCACCTTCTCGGCTTGGGTGTGCTCCTTGGCCCCGGAATCCAGGCAGCGCCTGTTGGCCTTCTTGAGGAAGTGGTTCTTGTTGCCGTTGAGGAGCGACTTGCCTTTGCTGTTTTTGCCGCCGGTCTTCGCCTCCTGCGGGCACTCGCGGGCCCAGTGGCCCTCCTTGCCGCAATTGCGGCACGCATCTTTCTTGGCGCCCTTCTTGCCGCCGCCTCTTCCACCGCTTCCTTTGCCCCCGTTTCCTCCACCACGCATTTTGGTGACGAGGGCCGATGAGGAAGACGAGGCCTCCCCGCAGCTCCGGCGCTGCGCCTCGTTGCGGATGTACTCTGGGACCGCGCCATAGGTGAGCTTGTCCTCCGCCCATCCTCCGAGGACGGTGATGAGTGGGCCCCAACTGTCAGGTAAGGCCATGAGGAGGGCCATCGCCTGCAGCTGCGTGTCGATCTTCCACCCCACGTCATTGCATTGCGAGGCGAGCGACTCGATCTGCTGCATGGCGGAGATGACATCATCTCCCTCCTCGATTCTCACCGTGAGGAGTCGCTTCATTGCAAAGATTTTGTTCGCCAGCGACTTGGATTGATGGATGGAGCAGAGTTTTTGCCAAGCTTCGGCTGCCAGCTTGCAGCCCTGGAAGTAGCCCCACTGCGACTCGGCCATCTCGGACATCAGGAGCATGAGCGCCTCCGTGTTCTTCTTTTCAAAGGCCTGCTTCTCCGCGTCCGTAGCAGTCGCCTCTGTGAGTACCTCCTTTCCCAGCATGACATCAAGCAGCCCCTTATGCGCGAGGTGCAACTCAAAGTGCCACCTCCATAGCTTAAAGCCTGGGCCGCCCGCATACTTCTTGATGGGCTGCGTCTCCTTCTGCGCCATGTGCGCAGCTGCTACTCCGACGAGTTCTCAGAACTTCACGGCGACGTCGAAGATGACGATCCCGTGCACTGCAGAAGACTTGAACGTTCGATGCTATCGGACCCGTGGGCCCATAACCCTTTTTCAGGAAGAGGGCCGCGTGGTACGGCCCCGACATTGGTGTGATAGCCTCTAGTGGATCACGTCTACTGTTTTGGGCGAATCTGAGACTGAGCGTGAGCTTTCTGGTCGCCTCACGCTATGTGAGCAGGAATTTGGAGACAGTCAGTTTGCGAAGGGAATAACGTCGTTTTGCGTTATATTGTGAACATAGACATGATCACAACATTTATAGGGCTAGTCATGAGCTTTCCAACGCACCAAACCGCGCACGATTCGGCCAAGCGTAGCCCAAGTTATGCTTGCCGAAGCGCAGGTCTCACCCACCACAGAAACGCCTAACGCTTCCATGGCGCGCACACGTTGTGGCGCCTTCCTTCACGTGCGAAGCGCCTTGCCCAAGGCGCAGGTCCACTTGCACGTGGTGTAGGGGTCCCCTGCACTGTTTCCACGCACCCTACCCACGTTTGGGTCGAGTTTGGTGATGGGGTGTGACGAGGTTCGAAACCTGTCCGCGGACCTACAGTCAGAATTTTGACGAAGTCCCCGAGTAACAAAACGTACTACTGAGTTTCGGACGTCGAGCCAGGATTTTGGATAAGTCCCTCAGTAACAACCTGCACTTCTGGATCCGGTGGATGATCCACCTGATCAGGCGGATCATCCACCGGACGCCTCGGCAGGCCTATCGGAACATTTTCTCCACATGGTAATTTTGTTACTCGATCCGGTCGATTATCGACCGGATTTTGAGTCGCAGCCGGCTCCCAGAGCCGCTGCGCACACCCCAACTTTGGAAGGCCATATCTCCGTCGATACTTGTCCGATTCCGGCAAAACAACTTCCACCGGATTCAGCAACTCGTCAACTCTACGGAACAATCTTCCATTTTAGGATCCTAGCAATTGTCGAGTCGCCAGATCCGCCGGAGCCGAGTTTTCACTTTCTGGCGGCTCGTCGGCGCCTCCCGGCGCCGCACTTGGGCATGCGGAGGGGCAATTCTTCAACAGCATCTACGTGGACGCTCAGTTAGCTCCCACGTACCGTGGTCGAGTTGCGACTCTATCTCTTGCTGCACAGCTTGCGCCCAATCTGCTACATCTGGTGTAGTCATGGCCTCCTTAAACGTCGGCTCATCAGAGTCTAGAGTAAGTGCGATGTTCATCTGGTCTAGTTTTTAGTGCATCCAAAAATGCCTGCGCTTACTAGGGTTGTAGCACAACTTGGGAGGGTACCTTCAACTTGGTCCTGGAGTGTTAGCAGGCGCCTGGAGCGGTGCTAATGGTACAACTGCTCTTGCTGATGATGGTGTATCTTCTTCCTCTACTTCTAGCGATGATGCGGTTGTATCTGCTGCATCAGACATGGAAGAGTAGAGTACTTCTCTCACTGTCATAGTAAGGGAAGGTTTAGGAGAGACGAGGTCAGGAAGAATGTCTGCTCCTACTTCTTTATCATCTGTAGGGTCTGTCCCTCTTTACACATGATGTTGGTGCCAATGACGTTACGTTTGTTGAAAACAACATCCTTGAGATGATGATGTAGCCAGTATCCCTCTCCTAGAGACGATACGCCTTGTTTGCCACGTCATAGCCAGTCCGGTTCTCCACCATTGCCTTGAACTCCTTGAACTTGTCAAAGCATTTGTCTTTGGAGAAAAGGAAGTAGAGTATAATGGCTGAAATCATCAATGAATGTGAGAAAATACCTAGAGCCGGCAAAACTACCCGTCTGCATCCAGCCACACAAGTCTACGTGGACCAGCTCCACGACCTCCTTCGCGCACCCCCTGCTCCAGAGAACGCCTCGCAATGCTTTCTCTACTCCAAACAGCCAATGCACAACTGCTCCGCAAAGCTAGAGATGGTGGGCAAGTCACTCACCATCTACTTTGAGGTTGCTGCAAGGTGCACATGCCGATGTGGCCATAGCGCACATGCCACATTTCACCATCTGTGGCCTACACCACTACTACAAGACTTTGCTTCACGGATCTTGGTCGCCCCTAACAGGTGGTACATGTTCCCTTCCTTCACTGACCTGGCCAACTCCTCTCTTTTTTCCTTGTTGAGGATGTAGTCATAGTCATCGTCAAAGATGACTCCAAGGTGTGTGTTGGTGAGAGAGGATACTAAGAGAAGATTGAACTGTCAACATGCTTGAGGCGACGCTATAGAAAACGGGTTCTGACACAATGGTTCATGCCGACCGCTCTTGGTATTGCAACCAAGAGATGATATCATGCTCAGAGCCAAGGTTCCACACATAGCATTTCAAAAGAATCACATCCTTGCACTTTGTCGTAAGCACCTGATCACTTTTGCGCAAGGAGCGAACTCCTGGGGCTTAAATCAACCAAAGCTTCTTTAGTATCTGCCTCTGGTGGACAACTCTGTTACGAGTCTCAAAGGTAAGAATTGTAATCAATGAGAGGCAAATCACATGTTCTTATAGTCCTAGAGCCAGCCTCTAGCCTAGGCGCGCAGTTGCTCCTAGGATGAGCAACTTTGGGGGCAATTTGGATTCCATCATCTACCTGCCTACATGGTGCTCCCTATTATCGCCATGTTATGCCAACCACCACGAAGGACCTTGGAATGTTCTAAGATCTCTCTTAGAACCTTCCAGTCCCTGTTTTGGTAACAAAGAAGATAAGTCAGTGGACTGGGATCTGACCCAGTGACCTCTCGCTCCAGAGACAAACTGTGGTCTGTCTAAGCCACAAGGAGTTGTCCTTGTTGTGATTTGTGTCATTCTTGTACAGTTTACTGTGACCACTCGGCCGTGTCCATACTCGAGCAAATCCCTGAGGCGGCCCCTGGTGGCAACGGCGCAACGACAAGTGGTGGACTACCAACTTGCAGCTGGCCAACCACTGTACCACAGCCCCAGATGCAACCGAGATTCTGTTGTGTCTTCTACATCTTGTAGGCGTCTTTCAGCGGACTGACCATGAGGCCTATTTGCATGTTTCTGCATTGTATGTTCACAGTGTGGCGATAGATGCACGCATGTGACCAGTCATAACGTTTGTCTTTTGATTCTGTACGTCTAGGTTCAGACGGTGTAGCATTTTGAAATGTGTGCGCAAAGTTACGGCCAAAACAGTGGTTTTAGGCCAGTTTTGGGACAGCTCTTGGACTGCCGTATGCGACACCCGCCGTGCGCCACGGCAGGTATTTATGCCTTGGACCTGTCATTTGTTATCTCTCTCTGCATATGCTATATTGAAGCATTCTGACACAATGCCTCGTTTCTCCTAGCCAAACCCTTGCCATAGTGTGTATGACCTGTGACTGTGGTCACCGTCTGATCAGGCACTAACGCCTAGTCATCGGCAGCGTTGTTAGGAAGGTTCCTTGCATTCTCTCATGGTATCAAAGCAGTGAGACAGTTCTCACTGAGCTGCGCAGCAAAGACGCAGCAGACGCAGCAGAGCAGCAGTAGTGAGAGTCCATGCTGCAATATAGTTACTGAGGCCTGTCGGAGATAGCTGTTTGCTGTCTACGCTGCCCCATCCACCACGTGAGATTGCAGTAGCAGAGGCAACAACAGCGTTGTGCATCGTCACTAGAGGTGCGTGGCAGCTGCAATGAGTGCAGCCGCCCCTCCCATAGCCGCAGTAGTAGAGTAGCAACAGCAGAGGCGGCGGCAGCAACAGCCCATGAGAAGCGGCCGCAGCAGCAACGGCGCCAGCAGTAGCGTAGTAGCAGCAATGTAGCAGTAGCGGCAACAATAGCAACGTAGCACCAGAAGCGGCTGCCGCGGCAACAACAGCAGAGCAACAGTAGCACGAGCATCAGTAGTAGTGTGGCAGCGGCTGCAGCAGCAGCGCGCGGCGGTGGCACCAAGCAGCTGCCGCAGCGCGCAGCAGTAGTAGCAGCAAGAGCAGCAGCGCAGCCGCTGCTGCCACCGCTGCATTTGTAGCTACACAGCTACTGCTACAACTGAGAATACAACTGCAACAGCAACTGGGCAGAAGCTACTATGCAGCTTCCACGTAGCGTCCGCACGGCCACCACAGAGCGGCGGCACGCACACACAGATCTTCTAAAAAAAAGAAAAAAAGGGATAAACTGATGTCAGCAATTTGCCTTGCTAACGTCATCAATCGTGCTGACGTCAGCAACTACCTACTAACGTCAGCACCATACTTAGTCAAGTTTATAGCCGGACGGTCAAACGTTGCTAGCGTTTCAAATCCTTGAGAAACACTAACGCTATTAAAATCCGACAAACATCATCCGTCGTCCCATACTGAGCAGGGACATGAGCTTGCCCGACTGCAAGGAGAAGGGACAAGGCGACCCCTCCTCCTTCTCTTCTAGCATACTGAGTCCACGCTCGCAGGCCATTGAGGACCTGCGCAGCCAGCAAGATGAGATGCGTTGTCTCTAGAGAGACCAGACTAACGCTATCCGTACGCTATCTGAGCTTCTGCGCGCTCAGTCCACGGTTGCTCTCCGGATTTCTGAAGGAGCTACCGGAGTTACGGTCTCTACCAAGCATTCAGTCCAAGCGCCCGTGACAGGCGCTCCACGTGACCCACCTCCTGTTCACCTCCTTGATGATGAGCCACTACACGATGAGTCATTCATGCCAGGCATCACAAATGATTCCCAGGTATAGAAGACTCGAGTTCTCTAGGAGCGCCTCCGTCAGCTGCAAACAGGTACCCGACCTCCACCGGTTTCCCACATTTGATCATCACCTGACTACCGCGATGATCACCCTCTCCTAGGAGTTTTTCTCGTCTCTCGTTCTTCTCAGCCTGTGGTTACTCTCCCCACGGAGCGGCAGCATAAGGACTTTGAGGAACCACCTCCACGGTACATCTGCGAGGATGGTTTCGACTGTTGGGAGATCCTGTTTTAGGTATGGACTACATCTGAGGGAGTGTGGCCTTACTACCACAGCTCGTACTAGTCTATAGACCCAGCACAGGCACTGATAGCAGCCCGGGCCATGTGCGGACTTCTCTATGCCGTGCCACGCGAGATTATTGTCGACTTCCGCCCCTTCCTAAGCGAGGCTGGCACATGCACCGGCGTTAATCCCCGTGGAGGCTGGGACCTCGCGTTTTCCCTGCGGGCCGCACAGACGAATGCCACTCGTGCGTCACACTTTCATGCTTTCCATTCACTCCGTCAAGGGCCTGCGGAGTCTGTAGCGGACTTCTTGCGATGCGCCATGCGTATCTACACGCGTCTAGGGATCTCAAGAGGCACACAGGTGTAGGCGCTTCGGACGATTATGCTCGGAGTTTGCCTTGAGTACACCGACATCTTCACATGGTACAGCAACGTTGTCCTCGAGCCTTTCTCGGCCACTGTACAGCTGCTCCCTTGGGCGCATCAGCTTTTTCTCTAGGTGAGTTCAGCTCGCGAGGCAGCACTAGCGCATCAGGAGACTTCTCTCGCTGCAGCAGTTGTTGCATCACCACCATCTTCCCCCCTGCAGTCACCCTCATCCACCTCCATCACTACCTCATCTTCCTCCTCCTCTTCGACCTCGTCTACACCCATGCAAAACAAGGCATTGTAGTAGCTGCCCAGGGGAAGAAGAAGAATAGGAGGTGCGGATCAGGTCACCAACAGTCGTCATCTAATAGTAGCGATTGCCGTTCTGTGCACTGCTACAACTATGGAGGCGCCCATCGCTACATCGAGTGCCAGCAGTCGCTTGACTGGGCGCGAATCACCTGTGGGCTTCAGGTTGCTCATGCTCCTTGTTCTACATCCTATGCGTCACCCGCACCCTCCTCCGGACGTGCGGCGGCCATGATTGCAGCTGTTCCTACGTCCTCACCGGTGAGCAACAGCGATCCGGACCCACACGACCGCACCATTGCCAAGCTCTATCATCTTCTAGCGCTTCGTTTTCAGGGAGGTGCAGTGTGTTGTCATCGTCGGGTGGTTGACAGACTCCTTGTTCATCCGTTATCGTGGCTCGTGATGACGCGTGTGGGGGAGCACACCCAGCATGTGATGATGATGGGCTTGACTGCACTGACTAGATTCATGAATCTCATCTTTGTGATGTACGTCGTTCCTCCCCACTGATGGCTAAGCGTCCCTTTGATGGCGAGTTTTCCATTGCTCGTTGTACAGTGACGTCCACTAGTTGTGACTTTGATGGCACCTGGATCATCGATTTTGGGGCCTCTTATCACATGATGTGCCGTCGCAGTGACTTTGTCGTACTCGTTCCTGTCACGACAGTCCATTTTGTTCGTACAAGCTCAGGTCATTCCTTGCCAGTCCACGGTGTGGGGGTTGTATGTTTCGACGGTCCATCTGGCCCCCTGTATCTTTCTGACGTGTTGTTTCTACCTGATCTTGAGCTTAGCCTACTTTGTGTGCGAGCCTGCACTCTGATGGGTCTCTCTGTGGAGCATACCACTGATTCAGCGACTATGACTGCTATTGACACCCGTAGCATTGTCCTGCGTTCTTCAGTCATAGATGATTTGTATCGTATCGCTCGGCCCTCCTCCCCTTGCTCTCCTTCCTCATCCGGTCGCATTTTTGTCTCTGGTGTTCTCTCCCTGGAACTAAGCCTGTACACCAAAAACCCGGACTGGAGTCCAAAACTCGCGATCTCGAGTCCGGGTTGGGACTCGCGAGTCCGAGTGCGTGAGCTTGGCTCGGCTCGCGAGTCCGAGTCCTTGCGTAAGAATTGCGAGTCCCTAGGTAGGGACCAATGCGGGGGGGGGTGTGCGAATATTCGCGTGTGGTCACGTTCAAACCCCCCGCCGCCACGTACCCGCCGAACCCTCAAGAGGGGTTTTTCTGCAGCCCGTGCATGGCTGCCCGAGACGCCAATTGGCCATGGCAGGTTGCCCTAAAAGTCTCCTTGTCTTGCCCGCATGTGCTCATGTGGAGACAAGAGTTTCATGCAATTGCGTGAAACCGCGTCTGCCGTGTTCCGTCCGGTTCGGCTAAGTGGCTGAGTGCACCCTTTCGAGTGCATTCGTTTGGTAGTGCTGTTTTTTGACAGTACTTTTGTCCAAGGCGTCAGCCTTGGAGAGCAGGGCTGTTAAGCTGCAGCCAAAGTCAGCAGCCATGGCCACAGAGCAGCCAACGACGCAGCCAACACAGTAATAGTAGCAAGTGCAGTAGGGGCAGCAGTAGGTCCCGAGCACCACGACGTCTAGGCCTGGTGGTACGTTGGTTCAAGCGATGTTGAACGTGCAAGGACGTGTGAACAAGCGGAAGCTGAAACCGTCGATGGTGTGGAACGTCTTCACCTATGTCGTCATCAACGCTGAGCCGAGGGTAGCCTGCATACTATGCCCTAGGTAGACGGGGGTCAAGGGTACGTTCGCTCTCACTAGGAGCAACACCTCAACGATGTGGAAGCACCTAAGACGCAAGCACAAAGTAAAGAACCAGGAGTTGAAGCAATTTGAGGTGACAAAGAAGCTTGTGAACGCAACACATGCTGCTGCAACGATTGCTGGTGAGGTCAATGGGACTAACACACAGGTTGCTCGTGGTGACGCAGGGTTGGGTCTTGTGTTCAATAGGAAATACTTTCTGTCGTGTATCTGGAAGCACGTCGTTCACAAGAACCAGAGCTTCTTGAGCATTGAGTCAGCATGGCTGACACAGGCAGTCCTACACTCCAACCCTTTTGCAATCCTACCTGGAAGAATCACTCTGACACGTTTGATCAAGTCCAGTGGTACTGAGTTCAGGAAGAAGCTGAAAACAACGTTTGCTGCTGTTGTCTCTGGGGTGTCTTTCACAACCGACGGCTGGTAGTCAGACGCAAACCACAAGTATCTTGGTGTGACTGCACACTGGATCGAGGACAAGCAGATGGAGAGCGTTCCTCCAGCCTTTCCTTCCTGCTTTGATGATGCAAAAGCTGCCACTGTGTTTGACCTGTTCACGGGCGCTGTGAAGGACTGGGGATTGTGGGACAAGATGAAGTGTTTGATGGTGGATAACGACTTCGTGAATGACAACATGGTGGAAAACGTTCTCGTGCTGCAAAATGACCAGTTCAGCAAGGATGGCCACACCTGTTGTATGGTCCACGTGCTGAACCTGGCAGTGAAAGACCTTATCGCCGTGGACGAGGTGGACAAGCACCTCCGGTCGGCAAGAGACATCGTCAATCATGTCAGCAGGTCAGCCAAGCGTGAGCAATCTTTGATGAACGCTTGTGCTGCCCACGTCGTGACCTACTTGTCCCTCCACCTGGACACCCCAACCCGGTGGAATAGTACTCTCGACATGTGTGAGAGGGTCGTGAGGATCAAAGAAGAAGTGCTTGATGACTCGCTCTAGTTGAGGGATCCTGCTCTCATCCCCAGTGGGTAGGGGTGGGAGCTAGTGGGCATGGTCATTACTATCCTCAAGCCTTTCAAGGGCTTTACAGAGGATATAAGTGGCCAAGAGTATCCAACGCTCCCACTCGTCCTTCTTTTCTTCAGCACAATCATGCAGAAGCTGCATGTCTGGCGTGTGAAGTCTACCAACGCCATGGAGAAGAAGCAAAAGAAGCAGTCCCTGGACACTACCGAGAAACTCCTGGTCACTCTACAGCCTGGGCTTGCTAGCTGAGAGGACAAAGTATGTTTTTTGTCTATGTTTCTTTTTAGTTCTATCATGTGGTTTTTTTGCCTTTCTGTCTCCCCCTTTTTTTGACATTTGAAGCCTTTGTTTCTGCCTTATTGTTTGTGTAACAACTGCAAAAGTACGTGAAGAAAGCAAGCATCCACCACGTCGTGGTAACGGTGGTCGATCCGTGTGCTTCTTTGAGCGTGTGCACAAGGTAACAACCATGACATGGTTGTGGTGGTGGTGATGGTGGTGGTGGTGATGGTGGTGGTGGTGGAGATGGTGGTGGTGGTGGAGATGATGGTGGTGGTGGAGATGGTGGTGGTGGTGTCGGTGGTGCGGGTTATGGAGGTGTGTCTGTTTGTGGTGTTGGAACCTGGGCCTGCCTTTGTTGATGGTGGTTAACGTTCTTTCATCTCTCTGACCTGTAGCTTCTCGGAATCAAATCTGCGGTGGAACTGGAGGTCAAGGTGCTGGACTTCTTCTGACCATTCTTTACAAGAGTGCAGGAAAGAAGGCTAGCAGAAGCAGTGGTAGCAGAGGCTGCTGCTGCCGCCGAGGCGGCCGAGACAGTAGCAACAACAAAAGAAGATGATGACATGACAAAGGCACTCTCCATAAACACGCCTGCAAGCACACAACCCTCTACAGCAACAGTGAGCCAGCTGACAGGTCCTGCAACAGCCGCAGAGAAGGGACGTAGAAAACAGAAGCAACACAACATGCTGGAAGCTGCTCTGGCCGATCTGATGGACGACCTCTACGAGGAGCCGGAAGTAGAGGAGCAGTTGGTGGTTCCGGACACCAAAGAAGAGGAGGTGGAGCTATTCAAGAAGATTGCAAGGGGGGCAAGAAGTGCAACGTTCGAGCATGGTATAAAGTAAACGTTCCCCACTTTTACACTGGCTGCACTTGACGTGCTTGCTGTCCCGGCAACAAGCACACCATTTGAAAGGATGTTCTCCCTTGGTAGTAGAGTAGTGACGGACTTCCGTCACTCCCTGTCACAGATTACAGTTTAGAAGTTGTTGTGTATGAAGACATGGATAAATAACAAAGCAGTGAGGCACTTCCCAGTGGCACCAAATGGAACAATGGCTCAGGAGGTCCTGGAGATTGAGGAACAAGAGAAAGCAGCACGTAGGGCAGCAAGGAGAGCAGCAAAGGCGGCACAACATGTCCATGATGCAGGTGCAAATGAGGATGGTGAGAAGGATGAGGTGCAAAAGCACGCAGAGGCATAAGAGAGCTCAGATGAGTCGTCCTCTGATGAGGATGACGAGGAGGAGGCTGGGTCCTTTTAGGATGGACATGGAGGGGGGGGGATGAAGACTTGGATGATGATGTTCTGGAGCTCAGTTAGGTGTGATGTTCAGAGTTCATTTTTGTTCTAGTTAACAATGATGTTCAAAGTACATATTTCCAAATGCTCTATTGTTCAAGTCTGTGTTGCAATTGCAATTCCATGTTCCCCTGTGCTGTCCATTATAGCAATGTTGTTACTCTGGAATGGAAGAGTGGAGTTAAGAATTGTGAACACGGGCATAGTACAACATGTTTCTATTTGCTTTTCTATTCCAAATGCTTGTGCCTTAATGAGGAGCCAAAGGTGAAGATAAGCACTGTGATCAGAAAGATGTAAGGTCATGTTTCCAACTACTTGTGTTCCAATTGTTACACTGTTAATGAGGAACCAAGGGTGAACTTAAGCGTTGTGAAGAAAACGATAGTACGACATGTTTCCAAATGCTTCACTGAGAAGCTTCAAACTACTCTACTCCGTGTTTGCAATTGCTCCATTATTACCAAGGGTTGTTTGTTATGGTACAGTGATGGTGGTGGTGGTAGTTATGTAGTAATGAGGTAAGCACCACAATGAAAGTACATTACCACTGGGAGTCAATGTTTGTCGTTGATGGGTGACATTGTGGTTACTGACATGGACTCGCAAGTTTACTTTGAACTATTCCCGAGTCTTCAGACTTGTGAGTCTGGTCCGGGACTCGCGAGTCCGAGTCTCAAAGGGGACTCGGACTCGCGAGTCCGAGTCTCGGAGGGACTCGGACTTGGGAGTCCGAGTCTCCCTTCAGACTTGCAAGTTTGGACTCGTGAACACACTTACACAGAACACCAACGATTGCTTCATCGTTGTCTGTATCACGTGAACTCCGACACTGTGTCAAAGCTCATTCGGACACAGCCTGCTCTTGGTGTTGACGTGGATTCTTTCCAGAAGCCACCCAACACCGACTGTGTTTTTTGTGCTCAAGGGCAGATGCACCGGTGCACCTACACTGACTCGCGTTCCCGAGCACTTAGGCCTCTTGAGTTGGTCCACTCGGACCATGTCGGTCCTCTCCCGGGAGAGTCCTTGTCCGAGAGGGCCCGGTATGTTCTGACACTGACCGATGACTTCACCCTCATGCGGTGGGTTTACAGTCTGTGTTAGAAGAGTGATGTTGCCCTTGCGGTTCGGCTCTCGCTCGTGATGGCTGGCCGTCAGTCTTGCCACACGCTACATGCTTTTTGCTCGGATGGCGGCGGCGAGTTCCTTGGTGAGATGGACTCCTTCTTTGCCGAGCACGGGATTTTTTACCAGGTCTTTGCTCCTGCTACTCCACAGCAGAACGGTGTATGTGAGCGCTGGAACGGCACCATGGAGGCTGCGGTTTGCGCCATGCGGTCTGAGTGTGGTCTCCCAGAGTCTTTCGCTTTTGAGGGCTTTGCCTCCAAGACTTCAGTCTTGAACCACCTCCCGCATGGTCTGCTTCCGGACCATGTTACACCATACAAGCTCTGATTTGGCCACCGTGCTGACCTTCGTGTTGCTCGCATCTAGGGATCACTGGCCTCCGTGTGGTACATCGAGGACTAGCACGAGTCCAAGGTCTCCCCTCGAGATCGCTTGTGTGCCTTCATTGGCATCTCCCCATGGTGGAAGGCCTGGCGCTTCTTGGACCCCACTCGCCGTCACGTCATTGAGTCTTGTGACGCGTTGTTTTTTGAGTCACTCACTCACCGTGACTTGACTTCGATCACAACCCTCTCTGCAGACCATGTCCCTTCCTGTGAGGGTCCTCGACAGATGGGGAAGACCTCTTCGCGAGCGACCATCCCTCGTCCGGCTGATGTGTCTGCTCGAGCCCCCTCTCCGTCTCTAGCCCTTGATGATCCTCCTATCATTGCTGTCAATCCAAAGATCTCGCATGTACAGCCTGTTTCACAGGCCACATGTATATCTTCTCTCACGCCTCCTCCTACACCATCACTTGTGTCTGCCGGCACCCTTGAACCTGCGTCTGACCCAGTGCTGCCCACTCCCGTTCCTACGTCGGCTGACACTCCTACCTCGGTGTCTAGGCAAGCCTTGCCTGCTGTCACACCCAGCCCCGTGTCTTCCACACACTCATCTCCTCGCACGACATCTCCGGCTGCGTCGTCTCAGCCCTCACTAGGTGTGGTCGTACCTGTTCCTGTGGTCGTTCCGGTGCTTGAGCCTGAGGTGCGCCCCTCGACCTCTGATTACTCCCATGAACCCGGTGGCCACCTTCCACAAGTGGACTCCGGAGCTCAACGAGCATCGAGTCCTGGACCCAGGCGTTCTACTCGCAGCATTGCGAGCGGTGATGAAGGCACGAAGGCCTTAGGCCTGAGTGTCCGCACCTAGCTTTCAAAGGTACATCCAGCGTGCCCTGTAGGGCACGACCTGGTCACTTGCAAGTTCCATATCGCCTGTGATGCTGCAGCTGATCTCATGGCCGTCAGGCCCGATACTAAGGCGTGTGCACTCGCCATGTAGTGTTCCCCCTCTATGGCGCCTGATCATGGCACATTGAGGGAGGCTCTCTCATCGCAAGATGCTGATGCTTGGCAAGTTGCTTGCGAGGATGACTCGTGCTATCCCAGAGCGCAGAGTCCATGAGCTTGTCGACCTCCCCCTTGGGAGGAAGGCGATTCAGGTCAAGTGGGTCTTTCGCAAGAAGTTGAAGCCGGATGGCTGACTGGAACGCTACAAGGCCCGCTTGGTCGTCAAGGGGTACTCTCAGATTGAGGGAGTCGATTACACTGATACCTTTGCCCCTGTCGGGTGCATGACCTCAGCTTTAGTTCTGTTCGGCATAGTGGCTCAGCATGACACGGAACTGCACCTGATAGATGTGAACAATGCGTTCCTCCATGGCTCTCTCAATGAGGAGATTTACGTGGCTCAGCCACCAGGTTTTGAGGATGGTGACAAGGTCTGGCACTTGCGTAAGTCCTTGTACGGCCTCAAGCAGTCTCCACGGTGTTGGAACTGGGAGATCACTGGCAGTATGACTCGTGTAGGATACGTACAAAGCAAGGCGGACCGCTCGCTCTTCATCCTACCAACACCCGAGCGGTTCACCGCCATCCTGGTCTATGTTGATGACCTCTTGATTGCGTCTCCATCCCAAGATGCTGTGAAGGAGGCCAAGTTTGTCCTATAGACTGCCTACTGGATGAAGGACCTCGGTCTTGCATCAGTGTTTCTTGGTATGGAGATCGTGCGAGATCGTAGACATCGGACACTATTGTTGCATCAGGCCCAATACGCACGAGTCGTGGGTGAGCGCTTCAGTGATCTCCTTGGTGCACTGCAATCCACTTCCACACCTATCACACCCAATGGGCAGGATGCCCTGAAGGTGGATGATCCTACATAGCTGGGGGAGATAGTGGACGTAACCTTGACCCTCCGTCTCATCGAATCTCTGATGTACCTGGCCACCACCACGTGTCCTGACATCGTGTTCGCCGTCAACCTCCTCGCTCAGTTCTCGTACGCTTCACGTGCGAGAGCCCTTCACGCGGCTGTGTGAGTAGTACGGTACGTGGTCTCCACGCTGTACCTTGGACTTTGCTTTCGTTCGCAGTGTTCGGTGGTCATTGAGGGCTACACTGACAGTGACTAGGCTTAGAGTCCTAATGCGTGCAGTCCTACTGGCTATGTGTTTTTGCTTGGTGGTAGCACTTTGTCTTGGCGAAGCTGGAAGCAGGGCTGCATTACACGTAGATTGTTAGAGGCAGAGTATGTTGCATTGGGCGTAGGGACTGTTGAGGTAGTATGGCTGCAGCGCTTGTTTCTTGAGCTTTGGCAGTCAGTACCCGCCATTGTGCTACGTTGCGACAACCATAGTGCTCTCGCCATTGTGGAGAACTCTGGTGTTTTTAATGCTCGCACAAAGCACATTGCGGTTGACCACCACTTTGTTTGTGATCTGGTGGAGCGATGCGTGATCTCCAGATGTGGGTTGGTACTGACATGCAGCGTGCTCATTTCTTGACGAAGGCACTTGCTTGCGAAAAGTTTGTGGTGGACATTTGTTCTGTTGGGCTTTACCCCGTGCGTGAGAGTGGTTGAGTGTGGGATGTGCGTGTGCGTCTCATTTGTTTGTGTCACTCACTATTGTGTTCGTACCAGTGCTACACGCATATGGACATGCGTAACATCGGGTCATGGGGGAGTGTTGTGCTTTGTGTCGTTCCTGTACAGTTTACTATGACCACTCGGCCGTGTCCATACTCGTGCAGATCCCTGAGGCGGGCGACCCTGGTAGCACCGGCGCAACGACAGGTGGCGGGCTACCAGCTTGGAGCTAGCCGACCACTGTACGAGAGCCCCAGATGCCACCGGGAGTCTCTGTTGTGTCTTCTACATCTTGCAGGCGTCTTTTGGCAAACAGGCCATGAGGTCTATTTGCATGTTTTTGCATTGTATGTCCATTGTCTGTCAATGGATGCATGCATGTGACCAGTCGTAGTGTCTGTCTTTTGATTTTGCACGTCTAGGTTCAAACGGTGTAGTATTCTGACATGTGTGCGCAGAATTACGACCAAAATAGTGGTTTTGGACCAGTTTTAGGACAGCTCTTGGACTGCCGCGTGCGACACCCGCCGTGGACCGTAGCAGGTATTTATGCCTTGGACCTGTCATTTGTTTTTTCTCTCTGCATATGCTTTATTGAAGCATTATGAAACTTTGCCTCGTGTCTCCTAGCCAAACCCTTGCTGTAGTGTATATGACCTGTGACAGTCATCCCCGTCTGATCAGGCACTGACGCATAATCAGCGGCTGTGTTGCTAGGAAGCTTCCACTCGTTCTCTCATTCCTAGGTAGTGTTTGCTGGTTATGCTATGCAGATTAGACCAAGGAGACTTGCTCCACAGGAGCAGTACATGCCTTGTCTATCTAGACCAGACATAGGGGACTTAATCCAAGGGAGCAGTGCATGCCTAGTTCGTCTTGTGGCTTTCCAAATGTCAGCGATGGACAAGGAGCATATCAAGTCAACCAGTTTGTAAACCTTGTTGTCTGGAGCTTTCACTGCCTCAGGCATTTCCACCAGTTCCTCTTTGTCTAGCTTCCCGTAGAGGAAATCTTTCTCGACATCTATCTAGTGGACCTCCAGATCTTTTGCAGCAGCGATGCCCAACATGGATCTGATGTAGGCAAAGGTGACGACATGCGTGAAGGTCTCCTTGTACTCTGAACTGGGAAAATTCCTTCGCCATAATTCTTGCCTTGTAGTTGTCGATAGTACCCTCCTCCTTGAACGTTTTCCACAATACCCACTTTGACCCCACCATGTGCGCGTTGGTGGGCCTATCCACCAGAACCCATGTTCCGTTCTCTTCAAAGGATGCGAGTTCGCTATCCACTGCCTCCTTCCACTCGGTTGCATCTTGCATGTTCATAGCCTCCGTTACGGTCTTAGGCTCTCCCTCAGCCAAGCTTGACCAGCTGAGTACGGTCCATTCTGCACTCTCAGCATCGTACTTTGGCGGAGGTTTCCTCTGGCGTGTACTATGTCGGAGTCTTACTGGTGCTACTTCAAGGCTTAGCTCCTTTTGTTGCTCTTGCGCTGCTAGTGGTCTATTATTTGAGGAAGAGCCACCAGCCTCATAGTTTGACTCTAAGGCCTCGAATGACTTAGCCTGGCTTTTTCCCTGACAAAGCTTCATGTGGCGTCATGAGCTGATTTTGTTGCTGCTTTTTACCAAGCCTTCCAAGTGCAGCTGCAAGAGTGAGATTCATAAGGTAGCAAGTAGTTCTTGTAGTTTCGGCCTACAAGCAAGGTTGGAGTTGAGCGTCAAAGAGCATGCTTCGTGTTATGCCAAGGATAGTCTGGTTCATTTGCTTGGCAATGCCATTACTGTGGGGGGTGTAAGGCGTGGTGGTCTGGTGGTTGATGCCGTGCCTTTGCGAGCCTTGTACTCACCATCGTTGTGTGTGCGCAATGCCTTAACCTTCTTGCTTGTCTACCGCTCTACCATCGCGACAAACTCTTCTAGTTTCTCCTTCACCTCTACCTTTGCCTTGAGGAAGCACATCCACATCTTGCGAGTGTGGTCATCGATGAAGGACAAGAAATACTTGTTGTTGGCATTTGAAGGGGTGCAAAATGGTCTACACACATCAGAGTGTATCAGGTCCAAGATTGCTACTACATGTTGCCTATTATGCTCAAAGGGCTTTCTCTTTGCCTTGCCTTGGAGGCATGGCTCACATTGCGTTTTGCACTTTCCCTCATCCTTGGCCTTGCATCCCTGTATCCCATGAACCACTTCGTGCTACTACATAGCTTGCAGTGTGCTATTGACTACATGGCCAAACCGCCTGTGCTAGAACTCAGCATCTGTGTCGGTGGATTTGGCTGCCATGGTGACGGCCTCTGGTGCAACATCAGGCTCTGGAGACTTGGGCTCTTCAACCACCGCATATCCCTATCTCAACTCTCAAAGTGTTTGGTCTGCAGCACGTAGAGCCCATTAACTCTTAGACTTGTGCAACAATACTCTCCTTGGGATAAGAGATTTAGATGTCCTTGTTCTTGACAATCACGGCCTCCTCCTTCGTAAGATGACCATCATGTCATGGTCCGTGATTTTGGACACTGACAAGAGGTTTGCAGCAGAAGACGGTATGTAGACGATGTAATCTAGCTTCAAGTGTTTTTCAGCACCGTTCACATTGTTGCTCATCAACTTATCTCCCTCGCCTTGCGCATGGACAGGGCTCCCATTAGCACAACTGAAGAGACGTTCAGTGTCCCTAGTGGCGATGAACCCATCCTTCTCCCTTGAAGAGTGTTTGTCCGTGCCAGAGTCGAGCCCGTAGGCTCCACGCTTGAGCACTGCCGCTCTCTTGGTTGCCGGCACGCTCTCAGCCATCATGTTTGTGAACTCTTTTTTATCCTTTCATTTGCCCTCATACCTACCACCATGATTTCGTCTTCCTTCTTGGGAGCCCTGCACTCTTGTACCCAATGCCTAGGATTGTGAAAGTTATGGCACTTCCCATGATGCTTTGAACTCTTTCCACGGCCACCATTGCCTTTTCCTCCGCCGCTACCGCTTCCGCTACTGCTTTAACCAGAAGAGAAGTTGTTGCCACGACCACCATAGTGTGCATCATAGGCTGAAATGCTAGCCTCACTACCGTTGCAACCCATTGCCTTGTCGTGCACGTACTAGGACACTGCCTCATACGTCAATTCCTCCTCGCTCAAACCGCCAAAGACGGTGATCAGAGGACCCCAGCTTTCACGTAGCGCCATAAGGAGGATCATGGCCTACACGTTGGTGTCGATTTCCCAGTTCATTGAGGTCACTTGCTACACCAGTCCTTCAAGCTGCAATAGGAAATCCGAGGTCAACTCTCCCTTGCTCACCCTTATCAAAATCACCTTTTGAAGAATGAAGAGGCAATTTGCGTGAGCCATTGATAAGTGTACACCTGTAAGCTTCTTATAAGCCTTTGATGCATGTGTGATACCTTGGAGGTGGACATGCTGTGAATCATGCACTCATGTCACAAGAATCGCAAGCGCCATGTCATTTTTGACACTGGATGCTTCAAATGCAGGATCTGTTTTTGGAGGTTCAACCTCTTCTTCAAGAAACATCTTCAAGTAGCCACGCACCCTCATGACAATCTCCAATGGCCATTTCCACAAGGGAAAACCAAACCATGTGAGCTTTGGCAGCCCACCATTGACCTCCTTGAGAGTGAGCATCACGGGTGTCGTCATATTGCTCCTCTGCTTCTCTGCTTCTCCATTTGGTTGAGGCCGATGTAGGATGATATAGGCTGTTGTTTGCTACAGGCTTAAAAGGTGCAGATCCTTTGCTTATCCTTTAGCCGTTGATCACCTTCAAACAAAGAAGAAAGTACACTAGCGATCCTAGGGTCTTGCCTCCAAGGGCATAGCTGATCCTAGTTGAAGCCGAAGGGTCGTACGTCCAAGGTAAGAGCTTATCCTTGGCCCTCATTCGCAAAGTACTAACACTTGTTGTAAAAGATGATGAAGTAGATGGAGCTGATGGAGTAGATGGAGCTAATGCGCGCTGCAAGACAGAGAGGGCAAGAGAGTGCACAGAAGCGTGCCGTACAACTAGTCAATGTGGGCCCATAACACATTCTCAACCTACCTGATGAGACGGTCTACAAAACGGGTTCTGACACAATGGTTCCCGTCGATCGCTCTTAGTATCGCAACCAAGAGATGATATCATCCTCAAAGGTAAGAAGTCTACTCAATGACATGCAGCTGACAGGTTCTTATAGTCCTACAGCCAGCCTCTAGCCTAGGCGCGGAGTGGCTCCTTAGATGAGCCCCTTAGCGGCCAATCTGAATTGCATCATCCCCCTACCTAGATGGCGCTCCCTGTGACCGCCAAGTGGTGCCAGCCACCACGAAGGACCTTGGAATGTTACAAGATATCTCTAAGAATATTGGTCAATGGGCTGGGATTTGACCCAGTGACCTCTCGCTCCAGAGACTAGCTCTGGAACATCTAAGCCAGAAGGAGTTTTCCTACGTAGTGCTTTCTTGCTATACTATCCAATTTAGACCAAGGGGAATTCCTCCAAAGGAACAGTACATGCCTTGTCTATTTGGACCAGACTTAGGGGAGTTACTCCAAGGGAGCAGTGCATGCCTAGTCCATCTTGTGCTTATCCAAACATTAGCGATGGACAAGGAGCATATCAGGTCAACATCAACGCAGCATAAGGTACATACAACACGCCATGGAACACCCCCATTGTTGTAACTGGAGGAAAGAGGGAGCCTTGGAGAAGCAAACATGTGAGACTGAAAGGGCTTCACATGTGCTAAGGAATGGTTGTTGAATCACTCAAAATGATGGAGTACATATAGAGCTAGTGCTTGGGCAAGTCAGCCCTCGCACAAACAACACCACTTAGCCATGGGGGCTAAAGCTCACACACTAGAATCCATAATCTCACACAAGAGAGGAAATCAACCTAGCAATCAGGTTGTTAACTCACAAACAACCTAGAGAGCTAGAAAATGCTTTCATCGCATAATCATAGTAGTCATATAGCCCAGAATCTCATTGAGAATCGACATGTGTCCATGCCTAGCACACAAGGATCTCACCTCACCTAAAAAGTAAGTAGAGGTATTTTTTTCCTAGTCAGCACACTTTGACAAGGCAACCTAATAATCCAGGACCTTTTTGGATATTTCTCCCATCCGTTCTTCACCGTATACCTATTGCCTTTCTCTTTTCTTTGGCTAAGGCATGGAGCCATTGCCCATGGTCTCTCAAACATCGGTGGTCAGTGACACTGGAAACTTTGAAATTTCATGTCTCCAAATCCGACCGTAGACATTTTGCCACCAGATCTTTCCAATGGTGAAGTATGAGTAGGCATCTGGTAGTTTCATGGAACTTGCTCCTGTGGACCTGAAACAAAGCCATAGTCAGAGTGAGCTAAGTGGACATGCCTTCATGCAGAACTGCTACTTCTCACGGGTAACTAGTTTGGTGCAAGAATTAGCAACTTGCTTACTTGTTGGAGTAAATTATAGCTCGATAGCACCCTTCTGCACCATGTGCCTGATGAAGTGATATACAATGTCAATGTGCTTGGTGCGTGCATGGTGGGTAGGATTATTGGCGAGTGCGATTGCGCTCTGGTTGTCGATACCCAAAGGAACTCAAACTACTGCACTTTCACTCATCTGTGCCATGAGACACTGAAGCCAAACTGCTTCCTTGGCTCCAAAGCTGAGAGAGACGTACTTAGCTTCCGTGCTTGAGGTGGCCACAACCACATGCCGCTTGATGCACCAGTAGATGGCCCCACCATTCATAAGGAACACATGTCTAGAGATGGCCTTGCAGTCTTAAGGATTTGAAGCCCCATCTGCATCTGTATAGCTAATGATGTTGTTATCGTTTTTGTTGTAGGTGACGCTCATATTGATGGTTCCAGCAAGGTAACGGAAGATTCGCGTCACTGCCTTCTGGTGCCCAGGTCCGAGACAAGCCATGTGTTTCTCACAATGCTCACAGCTTGTGCAAGGTCCGGCCTTGTTCCAATCATCAAGTACACGAGATTGCCGATGGCGTTGTTGTACTTATGCTCCTCACCTGCATGCGCTTCTCCATTGAAAATCAAAATGTACTACCACATCTCCAGCAGCGTGTCGATGGCGTTAGCCTCTACCATGCGAAACCGCTACTAAACATCCTTGATGTAGCGGCTCTGCTACAGCAAAAGAGAGCATGATTTGCGGTCACGCGTAATCTGGATACCAAGGAAGTATGATGCCTCCCCGAGATCAGACATCTGGAAGCGCTCCTACATGGTCTCCTTCAACTCCTGTAGTACACACATGTTGTTGGAAAGAAGGAGCATGTTATCCACACAGACGATGATAAAGAGCACCTCATGATCAAGTTTCCAGCATTAGACGTTGTAGTCACACTCAATGTGTTCAAATCCCATGCACTGCAATGCCGCATCTAATTTCTGGTTCCAAGCACGCAACACTTCCTTGAGGCTGTACAGGTTTTCTACAGCTTGCAAACCAGGTGCTCCTGGCCATCCATGACGAATCCCTCTGGCTACTCCATGTAGATTTCCTCCACAAAGTCACTCTTCAAGAATGTTGTCTTGAGGTCCATGTGGTGAATCTCGAAGTCCTTAGCTGCTGCATACGAAAGGAGCATGCACACGGAGGCAAACTTTGCAATAGGAGCAAAGGTTTACATGTAGTCGATGCCTCCTAGCTGCAAGTAGCCTTTGGCAACCAGCCTCGCCTTGTACTTTTTTAGGTTGATATCTTCGCCCCTCTTCTTAAACACCCACTTCCGCTAGATTACCTTGCGTCCAAGTGGACGCTCAATCAGCTCCCATGTACCATTGTCAAGATGCAAGTGTGGCTCCTGCAGCATAGCTTGAGCCCAATGTGCAGCCTCTCGAGCAGCCATAGCCTTCTTGTAGGACCTCGGCTCATGAGAGTCTGCTACAACTGCAATGTTTATCTGGTCAGGTTTGTGGAGTATCCACAAATGCCCGCGCTCACCAGGCTTGTAGCGCACCCTGAGAGGGTACCTTCGACTTGGTGCTGGAGCGTCAGTAAGTGGTTGGCGCGTTGTTGCAGGCACAACTGCTCTTGGTGATGGTGGTGCATGTTCTACCTCGACTTCTTCCAATGAGGCTGCTGTCTCTGCTACATAAGACATGGAAGAATAGAGTGTGTCTCCCACTGTCATAGTAGAAGAAACGGGATCAGGTCGAATGTCTGCCCTCATTGGTTGATGAACTATTGGTTCTACTACCTCTTTGCAGATGATGATGGTACTGATGACGTTACTTTCCTTGAAAACGACATCCCTTGAGATAATGACATGGCCAGTATCGTTTTCGTAGAGACAATACGCCTTGCTTGCCATGTCATAGTCATTTAACATTTGTGCGCTCGTCGCGTCCTATTTTTGCCGCTTTTGCTTGGGCATGTGGATGTGCGCCAAGCTGCCAAACGCACAAAGATGACTCATGCTCCGCTTCTTGCCAAACCACACCTCGTACAGCATCATGTGCTCCAAAGCCTTGGTTAGACTACGGTAATTGATGTACTCCACACTACTCACTGCTTCGGCCCAGAAGTCAAAGGTAAGCCAGGCTGCGTGTAGCATGGAGCGCACCAACTCAACAATGGTGCGGTTGGCGCGTTGTTCTACGTTGTTCAGCTGCAGCAAGTATGGCATGGTCCGCTATGACTCAATGCCTACAGTTGCGAGGTAGTCATGGAACTCCTTGCTGCGGTACTCTCCACCACAGTCGCTACGCAGCGCCTTGATTTTCTTGCCTGTCTGGTTCTCTACCATGACCTTTAACTCCTTGAACCAGTCAAAGCACTGGTCCTTAGAGGAAAGGAAGTACACAGTAGTGTAATGGATGAAATCATCAATGAAGGTGAGAAGATACCTAGAGCGTCCAAAGCTCTGGGTCTGCATCGGGCCACACAAGTTTTTGTGGACCAGCTCTAATACATCTTTCGCGCGCTCTTCTACTCCAGAGAACGCCTTCTAATGCTTCTTCCCCTCCAAACAGCCAATGCACAACTGCTGCTCAAAGTTAGAAATGGTGGGTAAGTCACGCACCATCCGCTTTGTGTGAAGTTGCTACAATGCGCGCATGCTGATGTGGCCGTAACGCGCATGCCACATTTTGCCATCTATGGCGTGCACTAAAACTGCAAGACTCTGCTCGCGCGTGATCTTGGTCGCCCATAACAAGCAGTACATGCTGCCTTCCTTCACCGACCTGACCACCTCCTCTCCCATTTCCTTGTCAAGGATGTAGCCATAGTCGTCGTCAAAGACAACTCGTAGTCCTCTGTTGGTGACAAAGGACACTGAAAGAAGGTTGAACGAAGCATCAGGTACATAAAGCACACCATGGAACACTTCCACTTTAATGCCACGCGAGGTCTCCAACCACATCTCCACAATCCCAATCCCCTTTGCATACACCACCCGATTATCACGCAAAGTAATCGGGCTAGGGGGAATGGAGAGCAGCTACGTAAACCACTCCTTGTGGTGCGTCAGAGTCTTGGTCTACCCTGAGTCCTTATACCACGCCAGATCCGCCTTTTGCTTCTGCGACATGTCACACTTTGCCATGAAGAGGTGGTCGTGCACCTCCTTGGCCACGTTCATGTTGCCAAATTGGCGCATGCCAGTCTGGTTTTGCTACTGTTGTTGCTGCTGACGTTGCTTTGACTGCTGCTACCATTGATGTGGAGATTCCTCTCTTTCCTTTTGTTACTGCTACTCATTCTTGTCCCTCGTGAACTTGAAGTACTCTTTCTTGTAGTGCCCTTCTTAATGGCAATAATGGCATTTGCCTTTCTTCTTGCCTCTCTCCTGCCCGGAATGCTATTTGTGCTGGTTGCGTGAGCCCATAGCCATGAAAGCTGGTTCACTGGTGCAACTGCCGCCATTGCACTTTCGTACATTATGACACAGTTCTACCTCCTAAAGGTGCATGCACATGAAGTCCAGGTCGAGAGTCGGCTGGCCCTCAAACGTCTCTCGCATCGTGTCATATCTCATTGGGAGTCCCCTCAACAAAGGGAGGACAAAGCACATGTCTTCCACAAGGTTGCCGGCTGCTTTGAGCTATTTCACCAACTCCTTTGCCCTGTCCAAGTACGACTCCATCCCTTCGCCACCCTGTATTTTCAATGCAATCACCTTCTCCTCCAAAAGCATGAGGAATGCACGTTCCTTACTCTAATACTTCTTGCACAATGTGTCCCATCCCTCTTTTGCAGTAGCCTTGTCACTCACGTACTAAAAATACGGGTTGGAGATGGTGTTGACAAGCAGCCTGTGGGCCTGCCTGTCCTTCTTCTTCCACTTCTCATATGTCGCCGCTGTAGTTATAGATGAACTTGCATGTGCTGCACCTTTCTGCGCTATCTTCCATGCCACCACCTCCGCTGCAGTGATGCCTTTTGCCTGTGGAGACGGAGTGTGCTCGTCGCCGCGCACCACCTCCCACAAGCCCCTCTCCTCCAAAAGGAGGCGGGTATGGATCTTCCAAAATGTAAAGTTGGCACGTCCTTCGAGCATCTCCAAAGACTGGGCTCCTGTTACTATGCTTGTTGCTACCACTTTAAACATTGGTGATGCTCAGAGCTGCCCTCCAGTGGCGGTGCTACACCTGGTTCTGTTGCTGCTTCTGCCAGAAATCCGTCTGACAGAAAATGGACTATAGAGGCCAGTAGACGGGAAATTTGGAAAAACTCAGCCCACCACTGGAAAATTCAGCTCAAAACCTTTCAGATAAAACCATAAAACATGGTCATCAACAGGGGATTTTCGGAGATATGCCCTTTTGAAAGACGGTTTGCTGCTGCTCCTACTCCAGCTCATACCAGCCAGCTTGTAAACGTCCTTTCTCCCAAACATAATGACGGAATGCAAAATGTTTTGCCAATGGAAATCTTAGGCAAAACAACTCAGGTGACGTGTGCTAGTTTTTAAAATTGACAAAGAAATGAGATTCTTATGGTCATCACAATGCAACACTCTGACTCAGAGAGAAGAGTGTAGCCCTGGCCGATCTCTTTTAGAGCATCACTCTCAATCCTAGCGTTGGATCTTCAAGATTTTGGGCTCGTTTAAAAGCTTGTCTCTTGAAATTGAAAGTCAAGTTGATGGTCAAATTTTGTATGGATTTCATCCTAGCCCGTCACTCTCAAAGTTACGGCCTGTGCTGGCTGAAAGGGGCAAAACTTGGCTCTGGTACCAAGTGTTGGAATAGGAGGAGGGAGGGAGCCGTGGAGCAGCAAACATGTGGGACTAAAAGGGCATCACTTGTCCTGTAGAATGGTTCATGAATCACTTAAAATGATGGAGTACATATACAGCTAGCGATTGGGCAAGTCAGCCCTCTCACAAGCCACGCCACTTAGCCATCGAGGTTAAGGGTCACACACTAGACTCAATACTCTCACACAAGGGAAACAATCAGCCTAACACTAAGGCTGACCACTCACACACGACCTAGAGAACTATAAAATGCTCTCATGGCACATGCCTAGTGGCCACATAACCCACAATCCCATAGAGAATCGCCATGTGTCCATGGCTAGCACACAAGATCTCACAAGCACATGATCTCACCTCACCTAAAAAGTAAGGAGAGATACCCTTTTCCTAGTCAGCACACTCTGACAAGGTGACCTAAAAATCTAGGACCTTTTCGGACATTTTTCCCATCAAGTCTTGACCCTTGACCTCTTGCATTTTACTTTTCTCACGCCAAGGCATGGAGCCATCACTCATGGTCACCCGGATACTGACAATCGATGACCTCAAGAACTTTGAAAATTCATATCTCCCAATCCGACTGTTGCATCGGCCTGAAACTTGAACCGTAACATTTTTCCACCTCATCTTTCCATGGTGAAGTCACATTGACGATCGGAGTAGGCATCTGATAGATTCTTGGAACTTGCTCTTGTGGACCTGAGAGTGAGCCGGATGGCTCCTTTTCCAACCATAAAGCCGTCAATCCTCTTGTTCCACATCCTTGGGGCAAGTTTCAGCCCGTGGAGTGCTTTGACCAGTTTGGAAACCTTGTCGTCAAGAGCTTTCACTCCTTTGTGCACTTCCATCAGCACTTCTTTGTCTAGCTTAGCGTTCAAGAAAGCTGTCTTGACATCCATCTGGTGACCTCTAGATCTTTAGCACGAGTGATTCCCAACATGGATCTGATGGATGCAAAGATTACGACAGGCGTGAAGGTCTCCTCGTACTCTCAGCTTGCATGCTGGGAAAACCCCTTCGCCACAACTCTTGCCTTCTACTTGTCAATAGTAACATCCTAGTTCAACGTTTTTCGGAGTACCCACTTTGACCCCACCACGTACGCTTTTGGGGGCTTGTCTTCCAGAACCCATGTTCCGTTCTCTTCGATCGATGCAATTTTGCTATCCAGTGCCCCCTTCCACTTGGTTGTATCCTGCATGTTAAAAGCCTCCGTTACGATCATAGGCTCTCCTTGAGCCAAGCACAACCAGTATCGTACTTTGGCGGAGGTTTTATCTGACGCGTACTACGCTAGAGGGTTGCTTGAGGTATTACAAGGCCTAGGTCTTTTTAAGTATCGTTACCGTTGATATTGATCAATTTATCTCCCTTGCCTTGCGCATGGACAAGGCTGTCATTGGCACACCCAAACGACATTCAGAGTCCGCAATGGAGATGAACTCATCCTTCTTCCTTGAAGAGTGGGTTTGTGCCGGAGTGAAGCCTGTAGGCTCCACGCTTGAGGAGTGCCGCTCCCTTGGTTGCCGGCATACTCTCGACCATCATGTTTGTCAACTCTTTACCCTTTTCTTTACCCTCCTTTCTACCACCATGATCTCCGTCTTCCTTCTTGGGAGTCCTGCACTCTTGTACCTAATTCCCAAGCTTGCCACAGTAATGGCACTTTCCAGGATGCTTTGAATTCTTTCCACAACCAGCATTCCCTTTTCCTCCACCGCCAGTGCTTCTGCTGCTTCTCTGACCTGAAATGATAGCCTCACTACCGCTGCAACACATGGCCTTGTTGCGCGTGTACTCGGATACTGCCTCATATGTGAAATCCTCCACCTTCCCACCGCCAAAGACGGTGATCAGAGGACCCCAACTTTCAGGGAGCGCCATGAGGAGGATCATGGCCTCCATGTTGGTCTAAATTTCTGAGTCCATTTGGGTCACTTGTTGAGGTAGTCCTTCAAACTGCAATAGGAAGTCTGGAATTGACTCTCCCTCACCCTCATTAAAAACTACTTTTGAAGGATGAAGATATGATTTGTAAAAGCTGTTCATTGGTGTACACGTGCAAGCTTTTTATACGTAGGAAGTGGACATGTTGTGACTCATGCACTGATGTCACAAGAATTGCAAGCACTATGTCATTTTTGACACTGTACGCTTCATATCCAGCATCTGTTTTTGGAGGTTCAACCTCTTCTCCAAGGAGCATCTTTAAGTAGCCCCGCACCCTCATGACAATCTCAAATTGCCATTTCCAGAAGGGAAAACCTATCCTTGTGAACTTTGACATCCCAGTGATGACGTACTGAAGAGTGAGCGTCGTCGTACATCTTCTCTGCTTCTCTGCTTTTCTGCTTTGTTGAGGCTGATGTAGGCTGAACTAGGCGGATGTAGGCTGTTTTTTCCTACCAATTTAGAAGGTGCAGATGTGTTGCTTATATCTTAGCCGTTTATAACTTACAAGCAGAGAAGAACCAACACTAGCAAACCAAGGGTCGTGCCTCCAAGGGTAGAGTTTATCCTGGTTAGGATCGAAGGGTCATACCTCCGAGGGAAGAGCTTATCCTTAGCCCTTGTTTGCTAGGTGCCAGCACCCGCCGTTAAAGCGGATGGAGCAGATTGAGCAGATGGAGCAGATGGAGCTCATGAAGCTGATGCACACTGCAAGACAGAAAGGGTGAAAAAGTGCACATAACCATGCCTTACAACTACTTAGTGTGGGCACATTAAAGAATGTGTTCCGACATAATCGTTCCCGCGGACGGCTCTTGGTATTACAACCAACAGCTTATATCACCCTCAGAGCCAAGGTTCCACACTGAATAGCTCATAGCACCTGATCACTTTTGCGCGAGGACCTAGCTCCGGGAGCCTACACCCACCAATGCTTCTGTATTGTATACTTTTTGTGGACAACTCTATTAAGAGTCTCAAAGTTAAGAACTGTACTCAATGACAGGCAACTGACAGGTTCTTATAGTCATAGAGCTAACCTCTAGCCTAGGCACGCAGTGGCTCCTTGGATGATCCACTTTGGGGGCAATGCGGATTGCATCATCCCTTAGCCTACATGGCGTTCCGTGTGATCGCAAAGTGGTGCCAGCCACCAGAAAGGACCTTGGAATGTTCTAAGATGTCTCTTAGAACATTCTTGTCTCACTTTTAGTCACAAAGAAAATAGGTTACTTAATTCGGATGTGAACCAGTGACCTCTCGCTCCAGAGACGAACTCTGGAACATCTTAGCTACAAGGAATTTTCCTAGATAGTTTCTATCTGGACCAGACTTAGGAAAATACTCCAAGGAAGCAATACATGCCTAGACTGTCCTTCGCCGGTCCAAAACTCAGCAGTGGACAAGAAGCATATTAGGTCGACAGCCACAACCTCCTTCCACTTGCTACACCACCTGATGGCCCTACCATTCATTATGAAGACATGTCCACAGATGGACTTGTGGTCCTCGAGGTCTGAAGCCAAATCTCCTGGAAATGGAGAGAGGGAGCCTTGGAGCAGCAAACATGTGGGATTGAAAGGGCATTACTTGTGCTAAAGAATGGTTATCGAATAACTCAAAATGATGGAATACATATAGAGTAGGGCTTGGGCAAGTCAGTCCTCTCACAATCCTCACTACTTCGACATGAAGGCTAGGGCTCACACACTAGAGTCGATAATCTCACATAAGAGAGGGAATCAACCTATCAAGCAGGCTGACTATTCACACACAACCTAGAGAGCTAGAAAATGCGCTCATGGCACACTCATAAGGATGTCACCACACCTAAAAAGTAAGAAGAGATACCTTTTTCCTAGTCAGCATACTCTGATAAGGCAACCCAAGAATGTAGGAGCTTCTTGGATATTTCTCCCATCAGGTCTTAACCCTGCACCTCGTGCCTTTTTCTTCTCTCAGACTAAGGCATGGAGCCATCGCCCATGGTCACCTAGACACCGGCAGTGGATGACCCCGGAAACTTCAAATTTTCATATCTTCCAATTCGACTGTTGGATTGGCCTCAAACTTGGACCATAGTCAATTTTCCACATGATCTTCTCAATGGTGAAGACACAATGACAATCGGAGCACGCATCTGGTAGTTTCCTTGAACTTGCTCTTGTGGACTTGAAATTAAACTAAATGGCCCCTTTTCCAACAATCTCCAACTTTGCTGCTGTCAGAGTGGGCTGAGTCCACATGCCTTCATGCAAAACTCATGCTTCTCACAAGTTACTACATTGGTGAAGAAATCATCGACCTACTTGCTGGTTGGAGTGAAATCCAGCTTGATAGCGCCCTCTTGTACCATGTGCCTAATGAAATGATATGTAATGCCAATGTGCTTCGTGCGTGCATGGTGCTCGGGATTCTTGGCGAGTGCGATTGCACTCTAGTTGTCGACGCACAAAGGAACTGGTATTGTTGCACTCCCACTCATCTCTGCCATGAGACATTAAAGTCAAAGTGCTTCCTTGGCTCTAAAGCGGAGAGAGACGTACTCAGCTTCCGTGCTTGAGGTGGCCACGGCCACCTGCCACTTGATGCACCAGCAAATGGCCTGGCCATTCATGCGAAACACATGTATAGAGATGGACTTGTAGTCCTCAGGGTTTGAAGCCCAATCTGTTTTTGTGTAGCAGATGATGTTGTTGTCGTTGCCATTATACGTGATACCAATGTTGATGGTTCCAACTGTTGACCTGAAATGCTCCTTGTCCATTGCTGATGCTTAGACAGGCATAGGACGGACTAGGGATGCACTACTCCCTTGGAATCAGTCCCCTAAGTCTGGTCCAGATAGACAAGGCATCTAATGCTCCTTTAGAACAAGTTCCCTTGGTCTAAACTGGATAGTATAGCCAACAAACACTACCCAGGACAACTTGTGGCTTAGACGTTCCATAGTTAGTCTTTGGAACGAGAGGTCACTAGGACATATCCCATCCCAGTGACTAACTTTCTTTGTGCCCAAAAGGGGGAGAGGAATGTTTTAAAAGACACCTTAGAATATTCCAAGGTCCTTCCTGGTGGCTGGCGCCACTTGGCGGTCACAAGGAGCGCCATGTAGGCAGGGGAGATGATGCAATACAGCTTTCTCCCAAAGTGGCTCATCGAAGGAGCCACTGCGCGCATAGGCCAGAGGCTTGCTCTAGGACTATACGAACCTGTCAGTTGCATGTCATTGAGTAGAGTTCTTACCTTTGAGACTCCGAACAGAGTTGTCCACCAGAGGCAAACACTAAAAAATCATTAGCTAGTCTAAGCCCCAAGAGTTCGCTCCTTGCGCGAAAGTGACCAGGTGCTTAAGACATGGTGCAAGAAAGTCATTCACATGAACTGCTCAGTGAGGAACCTTGGCTGTGAGGGTGATATTATCTCTTGGTTGCACTACCAAGAGCGGTTGATGGGAAGCATTGTGTCGGAACCCGTTTTTCTAGACTGTCCCCTCAGGCAAATTGACAAAGGATTATTGGCCCGCACTGACTAGTTGTAAGGCACGCTTCTACGCACTTTCTCACCCTCATCCTCTTGCAACACACATCAGCTCCATCAGCTCCATCTACTCCATCAGCTCCAACAGTGGGTGCTGGTACTTTGTGATCAAGGGCTAAGGATAAGTTCCGCCCTTCGAGGTACGACCCTTGGGCCGTAGCCAAAATAAGCTCTGCCCTTGGAGGCACGACCCTGGGTTTGCTAGTATGCGTTTTTCTGTGTTTGCAGGTCATCAACGGCTTAGGGGTAAGTGACGAATCTGCACCTTTTAAACTGGTAGTATAAAATAGCCTACATCAGCCTACATCGGCTTGAACGAAGAAGAGAAGCAGAGAAGCAGAGAAGCACTATGACGGCACTCCAGACGCTCACTATCCAGCAGGTCTATGGTGGGATATTAAAGTTTGTAGTGTTTGATTTTTCCTTCTGGAAATGGCAATTTGAGATTTTCATAAGGGTGCATGGCTACTTGAAGATGTTCCTTGGAGAAGAGGTTGAACCTCCAAAAACAGATGGTGGATATGAAGCGTGGAGTGTCAGAAATGATATGGCGCTTGCGAGTCTTATGACATCAGTGCATGAGTCACAGTATGTCAATCTCCAAGGTATCACACATGCATCAAATGCTCATGTGAAGCTTGCATGTGTACACCAACAAACGGCTCTCACAAATCACCTTTTCATCCTTCAAAACCTGATTTCAATGAGGGTGAGCAAGGGAGAGTCGATCCCAAGCTTCTTGTTGCAATTTCAAGGATTGCTGTAGCAAGTGATCCAAGTGAACTGCTAAACTGATACTAACATGTAGGCCATGATCCTCCTTATGGCGCTACCTAAAAGCTGGGGTCCTCTGATCACTGCTTTTGGTGGTTAGAAGAAGGAGGATTTGATGTATGAGGCAGTGTCCGAGTACATGCGCAACGAGGCCATGCGTCCCTGCGGTAGTGAGGCTAGCATTTCAGCCTGTGCTGCATTGTATGCTTGTCATGGCAACAACTTCTCTTCTGGTCAGAGCAGCAGCAAAAGTGGTGGCAGTGGAGGAAAAGCCAATGCGTGCGATGGAAAGGGTTCAAAGCGTCCTGGGAAGTGACATAAATGTGGCAAGCCTGGGCATCGGGCATGAGAGTGCAGTGCTCCCACGAAGGAAGACGGAGATCATGGTGGTAGATATGTGGGCAAAGGAAAGGGTAAGGAGTTGACGAACATGATGGTGGAGAGCGTGCCTACAAGCAAGGGGAGCGGCACTGCTCAAGCGTGGAGCCTATAGGCTCGAATCTGGCACAAACCACCACTCTTCAAGGGAAGGATGGGTTCATCTCCTTTGGGGACACTGAACGTTGTTTCAAGTGTGCCAACGGTAGCCTTGACCATGCGCAAGGGAAAGGAGATAAGTCAATGAGCATCAACGTGAATGGTACTAAAAAAGACTTGAAGCTGGAGAATTTTTTCTACATGCTGTCTTTTGCAGCAAACCTCATGTCAGTGTCCAAAATCACGGACCACAACATGACACTTTTCTTCATGGAGGAGGAGGCAGTGATTGTTAAGAACAAGGACATAAACATCTCCTATCCCAGAAAGTGTCTTGTAGCATAGGTTCCAAGAGTTGATGGGTTTTACGTGCTGCAGACCGAACCCCTTGAAAGTAAAAATGAGGGATGTACGGTGGTTGAAGAGTCCAAATCTCCAAAGCCTGATGTTGCACAAGCTGTCACCATGGCGGCCAAATCCACCAACACAGATGCTCAGCTGTAGAACAATGTGTTTGGCCATGTGGCCGATACCACACTGCAAGCTATGGAGCAGTACGAAGTGGTTGATGGGATGGAGGGATGCAAGGCCAAGGATGAGGGAAAGTGCAAGAAGTTGTGTGAGCCATGCCTCCAAGGCAAGGCAAAGAGAAAGCCCTTTGAACAAAATGGGCAGCGTGCGGTAGCAATCTTGGACCTGATTCTCTCTGATGTGTGCGGACCATTCCGCACTCCTTCGAACAGCGACATCAAGTATTTCTTGACCTTCATCAATGCGCACAGTCGCAAGATGTGGATCTACTTCCTCAAGACAAAAGGAGAGGTCAAGAAGAAGTTGCAAGAGTTTGTTGCCATGGTAAAGCGGCAGACAAATGAGAAGATCAAAGCACTACACACGGCATCAACCACCAGACCACCACGCCTTACACCCCCCAGAGTAATGGCATTGCCGAACGGATGAACCAGACTATCCTCAGCATGACACAAAGCATGCTCTTTGACGCCAAACTCCCACCTCACTTCTGGGCTGAAGCTCTAAGAAGTGCTTGCTACCTTATGAATCTCACTCCGGCAACCATGCTTGGAAGGCGTGGTACTTAACAACAAGAGACGAAGCTCAGGACGCCACCTGAGGCTTGGTCAAGGAAGAAGCCAGATGCCTCCCACTTGAGGGTCTTTGTCTGTAGTTCGTGGACAAAGGTCCAAGCAGGTGAAGGAAGTGGCAAGCTCGATGTAGGTGCTCGTTAGTGTGTAATGGTCGGATACGACACCGCACAGAAGGCGTACAGGCTGTGGGACCAAGCGGCTTGAAAGCTCATCGGGAGCCGAGATGTCGAGTTTGATGAACGAACGCTCGGCAGGGAGAGTTGCTCAACCCTGTCCATGCTCCCAAATCAGGATAGTGGGTTGTGTTGCTCGAGTCAGGTGATCAGGCACCGGAAAACTGGCAGATGGTGCCAGTGAAGAATGATACCCCAGGGAGAGTGGCTATGCATGCTCACACAGCGATGGACTCTGACACAGAGTCTGAGTCGTCCGAGGCCTCTCAATCAAACTCTAAGGCCGGTGACTCTTCCTCAAACAGCGGATCACTGCCAACGAGAGCAACAGAAGCAACTAAGCCTTGCAGCAGCACCAGCAACACTCTAGCGTAGTACGCGCAAGAAGAAACCTCCACTCAAGTACAATGCTGAGAGTGCGGAATGGACCGGAGTGAGCAAGTCATGCTTGGCTCAGGGAGAGCCTGTGACCGTAACGGAGGCTATGAACATGCCAGATGCGACCAAGTGGAAGGAGGCAGTGGATAGCAAGCTCGCATCCATTGAAGAGAACGGAACATGGGTTCTGGTGGACAGCCCCCAAACGCACACGTTGTGGGGTCTAAGTGGGTAATCCGGAAAACGTTCAAATAGGATGGTACTACAAGTAGAAGGCAAGACTTGTGGCAAAGGGATTTTCCTAGCGTACAGGCTTAGAGTACGAGAAGACCTTTGTGCCTGTCGTCATCTTTGCATCGCTACTGCAAAAGATCTGGAGGTTCACCAGGTGGATATGAAGACAGCTTTCCTCTACGGGAAGCTAGACAAAGAAGTGCTGATGGAAGTGCCTGAGGGAGTGAAATCTCCAGAGGGCAAGGTTTGCAAACTGGTCAAAGCACACTGTGGGCTGAAACAGGCGTCAAGGATGTGGTACAAGGAGATGGATGGCTTCATGGCCAGGTTCATCTTCACCCCCTACCAGAATGACCCTAGTATCTGTGTGCAAGAGGATGAGCAAGGCGTGATGCCGGTTGCACTGTACATGGATGACATGATCATCTGCTTGTCATCGGTCGAGCTGCTGAATAAGTAGCGGACAGATCTCAGCAACATGTTCAAGATGAAGGACATGGGTCTGCTCGAGTTCTACCTTGGGATAGCCGTCCACCGCAATCGAGCAGCAGGTACCATCTAGCAGAACCAGACCAAGTACATCATGGAAGTCCTCAAGCGCTAAAACATAGAGGACTGCAAGCCCATCAACACACCTATGACAACAGACATCAAGCTCTCCTTCTCCATGAGCCCCAGCACGGAAGTAAAACGACGTGAGATGGAGAACATTCCCTACCGGTATGCTGTTGGCAGCCTCATGTATGCCATGGTAGGAACACACCTTGACATTTGCTATGATGTGGGACAAGTGAGCAGGTTTGTGGCCAATCGAAGGCCACAGCACTGGCAAGTAGTCAAGCGCATCATGCGCTATCTACAGAAGACTCGACACATGGAACTACAGTTTGCAAGCCAAGAAAGATCTGACCCGCTGCGGCTGGTGTGCTACATAGACGCCTACAGGGGAGGAAGAATTAATAACAGAAAGTCCATCTCGGGCTTTGTGTGCCTCTTGAACAGTAGTGTAGTCTCTTCGGCAAGCAGAAAGCAAGACTGTGTCTCCCTCTCTACCGCTGAGGCACAGTACATCACTCTGTCCGATGCATGCAAGGAGACACACTGGCTACACATTTTGCTTGTCGAGATGAAAGTGCCACAAACGGAGGCAACAAAGTTCCGCATCGATAACAAGAGCGCCATGAAAATGGCAAAGGATGATCTCATCTCCCTGTGGACCAAGCATATCGACATCATGTACAACTACTCACGTGACCTGGTCGTAAAGGAGATCGTGGACCTGGAACACGTGGAGACCACAAAGATGCTCGCAGATTGCATGACAAAGGTGCTAGATAGCGAATTGCACTCTGTAGGTACTTGAGGCATCAGTATGGTTAACGCAACGGACAAAGACTGAGGCCAAGACTGCTAGAGAGAGGAGATGTCTCACAACTAATTCACAGAGGTGCAAGGGAGAGTTTGTTGACCTGATTTGCTTCTTGTCCATGGCTGATACTTGGTCAGGCACAGGACGGACTAGGCATGCACTGCTCCCTTGGAGTAAGTCCCCTAAGTCTGTTCTAGATAGACAAGGCATGCATTGCCTTGACCAAGGGGACTTGCTCCAAGGGAGCAAGTCCCCTTGGTCTAATCTAGATTGTCTAGCAAGCAAACACTACCTAGGACAACTCCTTTTGGCTAAGATGTTCTAAAGTTAGTCTTTGGAGTGAGAGGTCATTGGGTCAAATCCTTGCCCCGTGACTAATTTTATTTGTAACCAAAAAGGTTCCACAAATTCTCTAAGCGACATCTTAGAACATTCCAAGGTCTTTCGTGGTGGCTAGCGCCACTTGGTGGTCACAGGGAGCGCCATGTAGGCAGGGGGGATGACGCAATCCAGATTGTCCTAAAAGTGGCTCATCCAAGAAACCACTGCGCACCTAGGTTGGAGGCTGGCTCTAGGACTATAGGAAACTATCTGTTCCCTTTCATTCAGCACAGTTCTTACCTTGGATACTCCTAACAGAGTTGTCCACCAGAGGCAAAGACTAAAGAAGCATTGGTTGGTCTAAGCCCCAAGAGTTTGCTCCTCGCGCGAAAGTGACTAGGTGCTAAGGACACAGTGCAAGGAAGTCATTCCTATGAACTGCTCAGTGTATAACCTTGGCTCTGAGGGTGATATCATCTCTTGGTTGTTATGCGAAGAGCGGTCGCGGGGAACCATTGTGTCGAAACCCATTTTCTCGACTATCGCCTCAGGCAGGTTGACAAAGGGTTATGGGTCCATACTTACTAGTTATAAGGCAGGCTTCTGCGCACTCTCTCGCCCTCCCTGTCTTCCAGTACGCATGAGCTCCATTTGCTCCATCAGCTCCAACCGTGTTTGCTGGCACTAAGAAAACAAGGGTCAAGGATAACCTGTGCCCTTGGAGGTACGACCCTTGGGCTGTAACCAGGAAAAGCTCTGCCCTTGGAGGCACGACCCTGGATTTGCCAGTGTACATTCTTCCTTGTTTGCAGGTGATCAACGGCTAAGGGGTAAGCAACGGATATTCACCTTCTAAACAGGTATCAGACAACAGCCTTCATTAGCCTTCATCGGCCTCAGCGAAGAAGAGAAGTAGAGAATAATAGAAGCACTATAACGACACCCATGACGCTCACTCTTGAGCAGGTGAATGGTGGGATGTGAAAGTTCACAGGGATTGGTTTTTCCTTGTGGAGATATCAATTTGAGAATGTGATGCAGCAGATACATCCCCCTCATCAGAAGAAGCAGATGAAAAAGATGCACCACCATCAGTAGGAGCAGTTGTGTTTGCAGCACCATGTCAGTCGCCTACTAATGCTCCTGCACCAGGTCGTAGGTACCCTCTTATGGTGCACTACAAGCCTGGTGAGCACAAACAATTCTGGATGCTGCAAAAACCAGCCCAAATGAATGTCGCAGTTGCAACAGACTCTGATGAGCCAACGTCCTACAAGGAGGTCATGGCTGCATCAGATGCAATAGATAAGGCACAAGTTGTGCAGCAGGAGATACAATCAGAGCTTGACCACCGTACATGGGAGCTGACGGAGCGTCCACTTTGTCCACCAAGAGATGACGTTATCTAGGGATACTTTTATGGCACTCTTGTTATTGATGCGGACCTCTATTGCTTCGTCTGTGGCACTTTCATCTCAGCAAGCAAACTACATAGCTACTGTGTCTCATTGGATGCTTTGGTTACAACAATGTAGTCTCCCTTGCCGGTAAAGAGGAAAACACTGTCTTGCTTTTTTCTTGCCCTTAAGACTACACCACCAATTAAGAGGCAAACAAAATTTGAGGTGGATTTTTTCTCATCGATTCTTTCTCTCCAGTCGGCGTTCGTGTAGCATATGAGCGGCAGCAAGTCAGATCCCTCTAGGCCTCTACATTGTAGTCCCATATGTCCTGTCTTTTGTAGATAGTGCATGATGCGCTTAACAACTTGCCAGTACTGTGGCCCTTGATCAGCCACAAACTTGCTATCTTTAAAGCTATGGCCGAGAAAAGCTGTCTCAACGGCAAATTTGGTGGACGTCTAGATCTTTTAGAGTAGCAATGCCCAACATGGGTCTGATGGAGAGAAAGGTCAAAACAGGCATGAAGCACTCCTCGTACTCTGAGTGTGCACATTGGAGCATTCCTTTGCGATAACTCTGCCTTGTACTTGTCAATAGTACCATCCTCTTTGAACTTTTCTGGAATAACCACTTTGACCCCACCACGTGGGTGTTTGGGAGCTTGTCGATCAGAGTCCATGTTCCGTTCTTTGGATTGGATGCAAGTTTGATATCCTCTCCCTCGTTCCACTTGGCCACATCTAGCATGTTAATAGCATGCGCTACGGTCGAACGGTCTACGTGAGCAAAACATGACCAGTTGAGTCGATTCCATTTCGCAATCTTAGCATCGTACTTGGGCGAAGGTTTGTTTTGTCGCATACTACATGAGAGTATTGCTGGTGGTTCTTCAAGGCTCAGTTGTTTCTGTTATTTTTGTGCTGCCAATGATTCATTATTTGAGGAAGAGCCACCAGCCTCAAAGTTTGACTCAGAGGCCTCGGATGTCTTCGACGTTCTGTCAAATTCCATCGTTGTGTCAGCCTACAAAGCCACGATTTGTACCACACCATGATTCTGCTTCACTTGCATTATATGCCAGTTCTAAAGTACCTGCTCATCAAACAGGAGCAACACAACCCACTCTTCTGATTTGGAAGCATGGACAAGATCCAAGTGGGCTCCATCCGATCATTTTTTCATGTAACTCGACGTCTCGGCTCCTGATGAGATTTCCAGTTGCTTGATCCCATAGCCTATACGCGTTAAGTATATTGTCGTATTCAACCATTACACAGTGCATCCAGCTTGCCACTTCCTTCTCCTGCATGGATCTTTACTCATGCAATGCATCTAAAAACCCTCAACTGTGAGGCATCTAGCCTCCTTCTTGACCAAGCCTTCTCTCGTATCCTAAGGTGCTTCCCTTGCTACTTCTTATTGCGCCTTGCGAACACGATTGCTAGAGTGACATTCACAAGGTAAAAAGCAGCTCTTGTAGCTTCAGCCAAGAAGCAAGGTGGGAGTTTGCCGTCAAAGAGCATGCTTTTGTCATGTAGAGGATAATTTGGTTTATCCAGTTGGCAACGTCATTACTCATGGGGATTTAAGGCATGGTGTTCTTGTGGTTGATACCGTATTGGCTCAATAAGCCTTTGTATGCCTCGTACTCACCACTGTTGTTCGTGCATAGTGCCTTGACCTCTTGCTCATCTGTCGCTCTCGAATGGGGACAAACTCTTACAACCATTCCTTGATCCCTCCCTTTGTCTTGAGGAAGTTGATCCATATCTTTCAAATGTGGTCATCAATGAAGAGTAGGGAATACATGCTGCCGCCGATTGAAGGAGTCCGGAATGGTTTACAAATATTAGAGTCAATCAGGTTCAAGATTGCTCCCGCACATTATCCATTATGCTCAGAGGGCTTTCTCTTTGCCTTGCCTTGGAGGCATGGCTTACAAAGCTTCTTACACTTTCCCTCATCATTACCTTTATTGTTCAAAGTGAAGGAAAAGGGGAGCCTGTTGCAAAAGGGGCCATCTGGCTCCATTAGAGGTCCACAAGGGCAAGTTCCAAGAAACTAGCAAATGCCTTCTCCGATTGTTGATTCGTCTTCACCATTTTAAAGATCAGATGGCAAATTGTCTACGGTTCAGGTTTTAGGCTGAGCCATCAGTCGGATTGGGAGATTTGAATTTTCAAAGTTTCTGGGATCATGGACCACCGATGTCATGGGGGATGGCTCAATGCCTTAGCTTGAGAAAAGAAAAAAGGCAAGAGGTCTAGTGTCATGATGCAATCGAGTTTCCCCCAAACTGGCTCATCCAACAAGCCACTGCACGCCTAGGATAGAGGCTGGCTCTAGGACTATAAGAGTCTGTACGTTTCTTGACATTGAGTACAGTTCTTACCTTTGAGGCTCCTAACACAATTGTCCACCAGAGGCAGACACTATAAAAGCATAGGTTAGTGTCAGCCCCAGGAGTTTGCTCCTCGCGCAAAAGTGACCAAGTGCTAAGGACACAGTGCAAGGGAGTGATTCCTATGAACTGGTAAATGTGGAACCTTGGCTATAAGGGTAATATCATATCTTCGTTGTAATACCAAGAGTGGTCGGCGGGAACTATTGTGTCGAAACCTTTATTCTTAACCGTCGCCTCAGGCAGGTTGACAAAGGGTTATGGGCCCACACAGACTACTTGTAAGGCACGCTTCTGCGCACTCTCTTGCCCTCTCTGTCTTGTAGCGCACATCAGCTCCATCAACTCCATTAGCTCCAATGGCGGGTGCTGGCACATAGCAAACAAGGGCCAAAGATAAGCTATGCCCTTGGAGGTACGACCCTTGGGCACTAAACAAGATAAGCTCTGCCCTTGGAGGCACGACCCTGGGTTCTCTTGTGTGCATTCTTCTCTATTTCCAGGTGATCATCGGCTAAGGAGTAAGCAACGGATGTGCACCTTTTGAACCAATAGTACACAACAGCCTACATCAGCCTATATGCGCCTCAACAAAGGAGAGAAGCAGAGAAGCAGAGAAGGAGTATGACGACACCGGCGATGGTTACTCTTGAGCAGGTCAACAGTGGGATGTCAAAGTTCACAGAGATAGGTATTCCCATTGGAAAATGACAATTTGTGATTGTCATGAAGGTGCGTGGCTACTTGAAGATGTTCCTTGGAGAAGAGGTTGAACCTCCAAAAACAGGTGCTGGATATGAAGTGTCGAGTGTCATAAATCACATGGCACTTGCCATTGTTATGACATCAGTGCATGAGTCACAGTATATCCACCTCAGAGATATCAAGCATGCATCAAAGGCTTATGAGAAGCTTGCACGTGTACACCAATCAATGCCTCTTGCAAATGGCCTCTTCATCCTTCAAAAGTTGATCTTGATGAGGGTGAGGGAGGGAGAATTGATTGCCAACTTCCTATTGTAGTTTGAAGGACTGGTGCACCAAGTGAAGCAAGTGAACCAGGAAATACACACCAACATGCATGCCATAATCCTACTCATGGTGCTACCTGAAAGCTGGAGTCCTCTGATCACCGCCTTTGGCGGTTGGAACGAGGAGAATTTGACGTATGAGGCAGTGACCGAGTACATGCGCAATGAGGCCATGTGTCAAAGCGGTAGTGAGGCTAAAACTTGAGCCTATGCTGTACAGTACGGCGGCCGTGGCAACAACTCCTCCTCAGGTCAGAGGTGTAGCAGAAGCGGTGCCGGTGGAGGAAAAGGTAATGGTGGCGGTGGAAATGGTCAAACTGTCGTAGGAAGTGCCATAATTGTGGCAAGTCTTGGCATTGGGCACAAGAGTGTGGGACTCCTAAGAAGGAAGACGGAGATCATGGTGGTAGAAACGAGGGCAAAGGAAAGGGTCAAAAGGAGTTGAAGAACATGATGGCTAACAGCATGCCAAAAACCAAGGGAGCGGCACTGCTCAAGCCTAGAGCCTACGAGCTTCAAGGTACAAGGTTGGGTTCATCTCCATTGGGGACACTGAACGTCGCTTTGGGTGTGCCAACAGCAACCTCGTGTATGCGCAAGGAGAGGGAGATAAGTTGATCAGCATCAACGTGAACTGTGGTGAAAAAGACTTGAAGATGGAGAACCTTGTCTACACGCTGTCTTTTGTGGCAATCCTCTTTACCATGTCCAAAATCACGGACCACAACATGATGTTCGTCTTCACAGAGGAAGAGGTCCTGCTTGTTAAGCACGAGGACATCAAGATCTCCTATCCCAAGAAGAGTCTTGTCACAAAAGTCCTAAGAGTTCATGGGCTCTACGTGTTGCAGACCAAACCCCTTGAGACTACAAATGAGGGATATGCGGCGGTTGAAGAGCCCAAATCTCCAAAGCCTGATGTTGTACCACAGGCCATCACCATGGCGGCCAACTCCACCGACACAGATGCTGAGTTGTGGCACAGGCGGTTTGGCCATGTGGTCGACAGTACACTATAAATTATGCAGTAGCACGAAGTGGTTCATAGGATGGAGGGATGCAAGGCCAATCATGAGGGAAAGTGCAAAAAGCTTTGTGAGCCATGCCTCCAAGCTAAGGCAAAGATAAAGCCCTTTCAGCGTAATGGGCAACGTGTGGCAGCAATCTTGGACTTGATTCACCCAAATGTGTACGGACCATTACGCACTCCTTTGAACGGCGGCAACAAGAATTTCTTGACCTTCATTGATGAACATAGTTGCAAGATGTAGATCTACTTCCTCAAGACAAAGGGAAAGGTCAACGAGAAGATGCAACAATTTTTCACGATGGTAGAGCGGGAGACAAGCAAGAAGGTCAAGGTAGTGCGCACCGATGACGGTGGTGAGTACGAGGCATGCAAAGGCTGGTTAAGCCAACACAGCATCAACCACCAGACCACCACGCCTTACAACCCCCAGAGTAATGACATTGCTGAGCGGATGAACTAGACTATCGTTGGCATGACACGAAGCATGCTCTTTGCTGCCAAATTTCCACCTTGCTTGTGGATTGAAGCTCCAAATACTAATTGCTACGTTGTGAATCTCGCTCCGGCAGCCGTGCTTGCAAGGCGTAGTAAGAAGGAGTAAAAGAAGCAGCTCAGGACAGCACAGGAGGCCTGGTCATTGAAGAAGCCATATGTGCCTCACTTGAGGGTCTTTGGCTGTACTCCTTCGGCAAAGGTCCAAGCAAGAGGAGGAAGTGGCAAGCTGGATGCACAAACTCGTAAGTCTATAATGGTAGGTTACAATACTACACACAAGGCGTACACGCTGTCGGACCAAGCGGCACAAAAGGTCTTCAAGAGCCAAGATGTCGTATTCAAAGAAAGGAGGCTCGACAAGGGAGATACGCTAGATCCTGTCCATGCTCACTAATAAGGAGAGTGGGTCGTGTTACTTTAGTCAGGTGATCAAGCACCTGAGAACCGGCACATGGTGCCAATTAGGGATGTTGATGCAGGGAGAGTGGCTTTGCAGGCTGACACTACGACGGACTCTGACAGTCTGAGTCATTTGAGGCCTTTGAGTCAAACTGTAAGGCCAGTGGCTCTTCCTCAAACAATGGATCACTAGTAGAGCAAGAGCAACAAAAGCAACTAAGCCTTGAAGCACCACTAGCAACACTCCAACGTACTACACGCCACGAGAAACCTCTCCCCAAGTACAATACTTAGAGTACACAATGAACCGGACTCAGCTGGTCATGCTTGGCTTAGGGAGAGCGTGTGACCGTAATAGAGGCTATGAACATGCTAGATGCGGCCAAGCGGAAGGGGACAGTGGATAGCGAACTCCCATTAATTAAAAGAACAGAACATATGTTTTGGTGGAGAGGCCCCCAGATGCGCTCGTGGTGGGCTCAAAGTGGGTACTCCGGAAAACATTCAAGCACGATGATACTATTGACAAGTACAAGGCAAGAGTTGTGGCGAAGGGGTTTTCGTAGCCTGTAGGCTCAGAGTACGAGGAGACCTTTGCGCCTGTCGTCACCTCTGCCTCCATCAGATCCATGTTGGGCATCGCTGCTGCAAACGATCTTGAGGTCCACCAGGTGGACATCAAGACAACTTTCCTCTACGGGAAGCTAGATGATGAAGTGTTGATATAAGTACTCAAGGGAGTCAAAGCTCCAAAAGGAGGTTTGCAAAGCACTTTACGAGCTGAAACACGCCCCAAGGAAGTGGTACAAGGAGGTGGACGGCTTCATGGCCGGACTCAGTTTCACGCACTACTAGAATGACCCTAGTGTCTGTTGAAAAATTGCCCCTCCGCATGCCCAAGTGCGGCGCCGGGAGGCGCTGACGAGCTGCCAGAAAATGGAAATTCAGCTCCGGAGGATCTGGCAACTCGACATTTGCTCCGATCCTCAAATGGAGAATTGCCCCTAAAAGTTGATGAGTTGTTGAATCCGGTGGAAGTTGTTTTGCTACAATCAAACAAGTATCGAGGCAGATATGGCTTTCCAAAGTTGCTGTATGCGCAGCGGCTCTGGGAGCCAGCTGCGTCTCGAAATCCGGTCGATAATCGACCGGACCGAGTAACAAAAAAACCATGTGGAGAAAATGCTCCGATAGGCCTGCCGAGGCGTCTGGTGTATGATCCGCATGATCAGGTGGATCATCCACCGGATCCAGTATTGCAGGTTGTTACTGAGGGACTTAGCCAAAATCCTGGCTCGGCGTCCGAAACTCAATAGTACGTTTTGTTACTCGGGGACTTCGTTAAAATTCTGACTGTAGGTCCGCGGACAGGTTTCGAACCTCGTCACACCCCATCACCAAACACGACCCAAAAGTGGGTAGGGTGCATGGAAACAGTGCAGGGGACCCCCACACCGTGTGCAATGGGACATGCGCCTTGGGAAAGGCGCTTCGCACGTGAATGAAGGCGCCACGGCGAGTGGCTGCGTCAGGCTTCTGTGGTGGGTGAGAGATGCGCTTCGGCAAGCATAACTTCATCTACGCTTGGCCAAATTGTGCGCGGTTTGGTTCACTAGAAAGCTCATGACTAGCCCTATAAATGTTGTGATTATGTCCATGTTTAAAAACTAACGCAAAATGACGTTATGCCCTTTGCAAACTGACTGTCTCTAAATTCCTACTCACATAGCGTGAGGCAACTAGAAAGCTCATGCTGAGTCTCACATTCGTCCAAAACAGTAGACGTGAACCACTAGAGACGATCAGACAAACGTCGGGACCGCACCACGCGGGTCTCATCTTGACAAAGGATTATGGACCCACGGGTCTGAACACCTCCAACGTTCACGTCTTCCGCAGCGCACAAGATTGTCATCTTGGACGTCGCCGTGAAGTTCTGAGAACTCGTCGGAGTAGCAGCTGCGCACATGGCGCAGAAGGAGACGCAGCCCATTCAGAAGTATGTGGGCGGCCCGGGCTTTGGGCTATGGAGGTGGCAGTTTGAGCTGTACCTCTCGCATAAGGGGCTACTGGATGTCATGTTGGGAAAGGAGGTACTCACAGAGGTGACTGCTACGGACGCGCAGAAGAATGCCTTCGAAAAAAAGAAGACGGAGGCGCTCATGCTCCTGGTGTCCGGGACAGCCAAGTCGCAATGGGGCTACATCCAAGGCTGCAAGTTGGTAGCTACAGCTTGGCAAAAGCTCTGCGCCATCCACCAATCCAAGTCGGTGGCGAACAAAATCTTTGCAATGAAGCGGCTCCTCATGGTGAGAATCGAGGAGGGAGATGATGTCATCTCCGCCATGCAACAGATCGAGTCGCTCGTCTCGCAATGCAATGATGTGGGGTGGAAGATCAACACGCAGTTGTAGGCGATGGCCCTCCTCATGGCCCTACCTGATAGTTGGGGTCCACTCATCACCGTTCTCGAAGGATGGACGGAGGACAAGCTCACCCATCGCGCGGTCGTAGTGTACATCCGCAAGAAGGCGCAGCGCCGGAGCTGCGGGAAGTCCTCGTCTTCCTCATCGGCCCTCATCACCAAAACACGTGGTGGCGGAAGCGGGGGCCGAGGAAGTGGCGGAAAGGGCGGCGGCAAGAAGGGCGCCAAGAAAGGTGCGTGCCACAACTGCGGCAAGGAGGGCCATTGGGCTCGTGAGTGCCCGGAGTAGGCAAACACCGGCGACAAACACAGTAAGGGCAGGTCGCTCCTCAACGGCAACAAGAATCACTTCCTAAAGAACACCAACAGGCGGTGCCTGGATTCCGAGGCCGAGGAGCACACCCAAGTCGAGAAGGTGGGGTTCGTCACCTAGAAGAAGTTCTCCAAGTCAATGGTGGTCGCGAACGACAAAGTCGAGCCGGCGGCCGGCCAAGGCAACGTGAAGGTGGAAGTCGTGGTGGGCGATAAGAGGGAGCTCTACACAATTCATGATGTGCAGCACGTCCCCGGCCTGGCTGACATTTTGAGTGTTAGCCGCTTGACGGACAAGGGGTATGAGGTGCTCTTCCATAGGAAAGGCGCAGTGGTGCGCATCAACGGCGACGGCGAGGTCGTGTTGGAGGGGAAGCGCGAGGGCGGTCTCTACATTGTGGAGACCAATGTGGTCCCCGCGGCATCCGACACAGCAGATTTGCAGGAGCGCGTCGTCAACATGGCCAAGGGAGGAAGCGCTGATCTTGAGCTCTGGCATCGACGGTTGGGGCATTCGACGCCTGCAACCGTTAAGGAGATGGCGAAGCGCTACATGGTGTGCGGCCTCGTCATCGACGGAGCAGACACGGTAGCAGATGCAGTAGCGCACAAAAAGTGCGAGCCTTACATTTTGGGCAAGGCGCGGTGCAAGCTATTCAACGAGAACGCGGCTCACGCAAAGGACCTGCTGGAGTTTGTCACAACGACGTGTCGGACCGTTCAAAACGCCGTCAAACGGCGGCTTTAGATACTTCGTCACCTTCATTGACGACTTCAACAAAAAGCTCTACGTGTACTTCATGAAGCGAAAAGGCGAGGTCCAGGACCGGCTGAAGGAGTACGTCGCAGCGGTGGAGAGGCAGACTGGCCGGAAGGTGAGAGCACTACGCAGCGACAATGGCGGAGAGTACGTGGGCTGCAACGGGTGGATGAAGCAGCAGGGCATCAAGTGGGAACCCACTACAACGTACTCGCCACAGTCAAACGGAGTGGTAGAGCGAGCAAACCAGACACTGCTTAACATGGTGCGGACCATGCTTGTGGATGCGGGGTTGGCACGAGGATTCTGGGCAGAGGCTGTGCGTACAGCGAGTTACACCATCAACTTCACCCCAACAGTAGTGCTTAAGGGTAAGGGCGGCTGGAAGACGCTGCAGGAGGTTTGGAGCGAGCGCAAGCCAAACATGGCGCACCTGAAGGTGTTTGGGTGCAAGGCACACGCGATGGTGCAGGCGGCGCAACGACACAACAGTAAGCTAGAACCGCGGGCGAAGCCGTGCTTGTTCCTACGCTATGAGAGCACGCAAAACGCGTACCGACTCTGGGACCCGTGCACGCAAGAGATCATCCGTAGCCTTGACGTTGAGTTTGACGAGCAGCAAAGCTTCAGCAGCAACAGCAACGACATGAGCAACAGGAACACTCCAAAACAAGGGAAGTGGTTCCAGCTCCTTGACTACGAGGAGGAGCCGGCGAACACAGAGGTCGATGATGCAACGTACGCGCGCGGCGGTGCAACGGTGCAGCAGCCGACACGGAGGACTCCAACGACGATGTAGCTGGGCTGGAGTTCCGGCGGAATGATCCGTCAAACGAGGCACCGCGGGTGCCGAAGCGCGCACTCCCGACGGAGTTCGCGTCGGACGTCGGAGAAGAATCCTCCAGACGCGCCGCCCGTCTGGTTGATGGTTCACCGAAGCGGGAGGGATCCTCGGGGAGCCGTCTGGTCGATGATTCACTGGAGCGGGCTGAGTCGGAAGGATCGCAGCAGAGCAACGAGACACCAAGACTACCGCGCCGCAGCGGGAGGCAACAAAGAGCGGGGAAGCGTTTTGACGCAGGCACCAGTCGATGGATCGGCATGACGCGGTGCACGCTGGCTGCATCACCGGAGCCGACGACCGTGCAAGAGGCGCTTGCGCGGCCCAAGGGAAAGCAGTGGGATGCCGCCATCAAGTCGGAATTGGCGTCCATTGCTGAAAACGACACGTGGCAGCTGGTTGACAGGCCAAAAGACGCCAAGGTTATCGACTCCAAGTGGGTCTTCAAGACCAAGTTCACAAAGGAAGGTGTGGTTGACAAGTACAAGGCGCGACTCGTGGCAAAGGGGTACGCAGAGCGCAAGGGCAAGCATTACGATGAGAGGTTCGCCCCCGTTGCCAAGTTCACAAGCATCCGGGCGATCCTTGCGGTGGCAGCCGCGCAGGACATGGAGCTCCACCAAATGGACGTAAAGACGGTCTTCCTCAACGGCATCATCGACAAGGAAATCTACACGGAGGTGCCGGAGGGGGTGAAGGCGCCGGAGGGCAAGGTGTGCAAGGTGCGAAAGTCCTTGTACGGGCTAAAACAATTGCCCCGATGCTGGTACCAACAAATGGACAGCTTCATGGCACAACTCGGCTTCAAGCGCTGTGAGGCGGATCTGTTGTTATTTGAATGCCCCTTGGCCACTAGTCTCCAGAATTGGCGAGTAGTGGACGGACCAGGCATGCACTGCTCATGTGGAGCAAGTCCCCTGGGTCCGGTCCAACAGACCAGGCATGCACTGTCCTTGTTCAAGGATAAGTCCCCTGGGTTTTTTCTGATGATGGCTATTCAGATTGTCAATCTGACCGTACCGATGGAAAGAGCAGGTGTCAAACTGTCAGCTGTCCAAGTTTCGGGCTGATCCAACGGTCGGATTGGAAGATGCAAGATGTGCCTTGGATCAGGGGATGTCTTCCCTGATTGAGGGGATGACCTCCTTGATTTAAGGAGTGACATCGGCCGAGGCGCGCGCGCTTCGGGTTAGCCGAGGCGCGTGCGCTTCGGCTGCCAAAGGCACTCCTTAGCTATTTATGCCTTGTACTTGCCATTGTCTCAACTACTCCTTCACTTGATGTCTCTTGTTTGAGCTGTGCGCTTGAGACTGAGCTTGATATGAACTGCTAAGGTGGTTGTAATCTTGCTCGTGTGAGAGTGCTGACTTAATTTGTTGGGCTCTCACACCAAGGAAGAAGAAGGCTTAGAGGGCGGGAGCCCCTAAGACCTTGAGCGAAAGCACCTGGGTAGCTAGGTCTCACCAGAGGCATAGTTAATTCCTTGGGGGTGATCGTGATCCTTGGGTGAAATTCCCTTGGACGGTCGGCAGTTGCCATTGTGTCGGCGCTGTTTTCTAGACCGGAGCCTCAGGCCACGTGACTCAGGAATAACAAAAGGGTTATGGGCCCACGCCTAGTGTGAGACTTAGTTGCAAAAAGCATACAGGTTGCTCAGTAGCTCAGCAAACGTGAGGAGCGCAGACGCTCTATCACACCCCCTGGTGCTCCTCTTCGGACCTCCGTCCAAGACCTCT
>SZWC01000671.1:175823-199883 GCA_023375785.1 Penium margaritaceum | reverse complement strand
AGGTGCCGCTCCTACCAACAAAGCAGAGCAGGTCGACATGGCAGGCGTGCCATATCTGTCTGCCATGGGCAGTCTAATGTACACGATGGTCGCGACTCGCCCCGAAATATGCCACGCTGTGGGGTAGGTGAGCAGGTATGTGGCCAACCCTGGGCCACAACACTGGCAAGCAGTGAAGCGGATCTTTCGCTACCTGAAGGGCACGCGACACTTGGGCATCCAGTACGGTGGGGTGCCACAGTCAGAATCCTTGCGGCTCATGGTGTATACCGATGCAGATTGGGTCGGGAATGTCGATGATCGCAAATCCACGTCGGACTATGTGTGCGTGCTGAACGCGTGTCATGGGCAAGCCGCAAGCAGGACTGCGTCTCCCTCTCCACTGCCAAAGCAGAGTACATCGCTCTAGCGGAAGCGTGCAAGGAGACAATGTGGCTGCGNGTCAGCTGTCCAAGTTTCGGGCTGATCCAACGGTCGGATTGGAAGATGCAAGATGTGCCTTGGATCAGGGGATGTCTTCCCTGATTGAGGGGATGACCTCCTTGATTTAAGGAGTGACATCGGCCGAGGCGCGCGCGCTTCGGGTTAGCCGAGGCGCGTGCGCTTTGGCTGCCAAAGGCACTCCTTAGCTATTTATGCCTTGTACTTGCCATTGTCTCAACTACTCCTTCACTTGATGTCTCTTGTTTGAGCTGTGCGCTTGAGACTGAGCTTGATATGAACTGCTAAGGTGGTTGTAATCTTGCTCGTTTGAGAGTGCTGACTTAATTTGTTGGGCTCTCACACCAAGGAAGAAGAAGGCTTAGAGGGCGGGAGCCCCTAAGACCTTGAGCAAAAGCACCTGGGTAGCTAGGTCTCACCAGAGGCATAGTTAATTCCTTGGGGGTGATCGTGATCCTTGGGTGAAATTCCCTTGGACGGTCGGCAGTTGCCATTGTGTCGGCGCTGTTTTCTAGACCGGAGCCTCAGGCCACGTGACTCAGGACATGGAGCTCCACCAAATGGACGTAAAGACGGTCTTCCTCAACGGCATCATCGACAAGGAAATCTACACGGAGGTGCCGGAGGGGGTGAAGGCGCCGGAGGGCAAGGTGTGCAAGGTGCGAAAGTCCTTGTACGGGCTAAAACAATTGCCCCGATGCTGGTACCAACAAATGGACAGCTTCATGGCACAACTCGGCTTCAAGCGCTGTGAGGCGGATCACAGTGTATACGTGCGGCACATCAAGAAGCTCCATCAGATCATCGCACTCTACGTAGACGATCTGATATTGTGCTCCTCAGACTTGCCGAGCCTACAGCGGCTGAAAGAGCAGCTGATCAGCAGGTTCCAGATGTCGGACATGGAGGAGTTGGAGTTCTACCGCGGGGTGAACATTACGCGGAACCGGAGGGCGCGCACGCTTGAGCTGGGGCAGGCCAAATACGTGGCCCAGGTGCTGAAGCGGTACGGCATGGAGGACTGCAAACCAGTGTGCAATCCTGTCTCCAAGACCTATGAACTGAGTGCGGCAATGGTGCCGCAAACAAAAGAAGAGCGGGAGGATATGGCAGGGGTGCCTTACCAATCCGCGGTGGGCAGCCTCATGTACGCCATGGTGGCGACTCGACTGGACCTGGCCTACGCGGTGTGCAAGTGAGCAGGTACGTGGCTGATCCAGGGCCACTACACTGGCAGGTGGTCAAGCGGATCCTCCGCTACCTACAGGCACCGCGGCACGCGCGCCTGAGGTTCGACGGCAAGGGGCGGGCGGACCCTTTGCGTCTGGTCTGGTACACAGACGCAGACTACGTTGGGGATGTGGACAAGCGGAAGTCCACATCCGGCTACGTGTTCTTCCTCGCTTGTGCAGCAGTTTCATGGTGCAACAGGAAGCAGGACTGCGTCGCCACCTCCACCGTGGAAGTAGAGTACATCGCGCTGGCCGAGGCGGTCAAGGAGGCCGTGTGGCTCCACAGGTTGATGGGGGAGCTGGGCGTACCACAGCAAGAGCCTACGATGGTACAAGAGGACAACACCGGCTCCATCTTGCTGACCAACAACCCAACGCAGCACAGGAGGACGAAGCACATCGACGTGCGTTATCACTACGCACGGGACATGGTCGAGAAGGGGCAGGTGGTGCTGCAGCACTGTAGAACGCACAATATGCTTGCGGATTGCTTCACCAAAGCGCAACCCGCAGACCAGCACGCGATGAGCGTGGTCAGACATGGGATGACCAGCTATGATGGGTTGGAGGGTGCAGCGGAAGATGAGTGAGAGCAAGCAGGAGCAGCGGGCATAGAAGGTGCAAGGGGGAGAATGTTGAAAAATTGCCCCTCCGTATGCCCAAGTGCGGCGCTGGGAGGCGCTGACGAGCCGCCAGAAAATGGAAACTCCACTCCGGCGGATCTGGCGACTCGACATTTGCTTGGATCCTAAAATGGAGGATTGCCCCTGAAAGTTGACAAGAGGCTTAATCCGGTGGAAGTTGTTTCGCCAGAATCGGACAAGTATCGAGGGAGATATGGCTTTCCAACGTTGGGGTATGTGCATCGGCTCTGGGAGCCGGCTGCGACTCGAAATCCGGTCGATGATCGACTGGACCGAGTAACCAAAATACCATGTGGAGAAAATGCTCCGATAGGCCTGCCGAGGCGTCCGGTGGATGATCCGCCTGATCAGGTGGATCATCCACCGGATCCAGTAGTGCAGGTTGTTACTGAGGGACTTAGCCAAAATCCTGGCTTGGCGTCCGAAACTCATTAGTGCGTTTTGTTACTCGGGGACTTCGTTAAAATTCTGACTGCAGGTCCGCGGACAGGTTTCGAACCTCGTCACACCCCATCACCAAACACGACTCAAAAGTGGGTAGGATGCGTGGAAACAGTGTAGGGGACCCCTACACCATGTGCAATGGGACATGCACCTTGGGAAAGGTGCTTTGCACGTGAATGAAGGCCCCACGGCGAGTGGCGGCGTCAGGCTTCTGTGGTGGGTGCGACCTGCGCTTTGGCAAGCATAACTTGAGCTACGCTTGGCCGAATTGCACTCAATTTTATGCACTAGAAAGTTCATGACTAGCCCTATAAATGTTGTGATCATGTCCATGTTCAAAAACTAACGCAAAATGACATTCTTCCCTTCACAAACGGACTGTCTCTAAATTCTTGCTCACATAGCATGAGGCGACCAGAAAGCTCACGCTCAGTCTCAGATTCGCCCAAACAGTAGACGTGAACCACTAGAGACGATCAGACAAACGTCGGGACTGCACCACGCGGGTCTCATCCTGACAGTGTCTATGTGTGGGAGGATGCAACGCTTGATGCTGGTTGCACTTTACGTGGATGACTTGATCATCTACACGTCATCCGTCGAGCTGTTGAACAAGCTAAAGATAGATCTCAGCAACAGGTTCAAGATGAAGGACATGGGTCCGCTCGAGTTCTACCTTAGGAAAGCCGTCCACTGCAATCGAGCATCAAGCACCATCGAGGTGAACCAGACCAAGTACATCATGCACGTCGTCAAGCGCTGCAACATGGAGGACTGCAAGCTCATCAGCAAACCAATGACAACAGACATCAAGCTCTCCTCCTCCTAGAGCCACAGCACAGAAGCAGAACGGCATGAGATGGATAATATTCCCTACCAGTCTGCTGTTGGCAACCTCATGTATGCCATGATAGGAACATGCCCTAACATTTGCTATGCTATTAGATAAGTGAGTACGTTTGTTGCCAATCCATGGCCAGAACAATAGCAAACGGTCAAGCGCATCATGCGCTATCTATAGAAGACACGACACATGGGACTCCTGTTTGGAGGCCCAGAAGGATCTGACCCGCTACGGTTGGTGTGCTACACATACGTTGAGTGTGGAGGAAGAATTGATGACAGAAAGTCCACATTGGGCTTTGTGTACCTCTAGAACGGTGGTGCAGTCCCTTGGGCAAGCACAAAAAAAGACTTTGTCTCCCTCTCTACCGTTGAGGCATACTACATCACTTTGTCAGAAGCATGCAAGGAGACATAGTGGCTACGGAGTTTGCTTGCTGAGATGAAAGTGCCACAGACGGAAGCAACAGAGGTCCATATCGAGAACAAGAGCGCCATGAAAATGGCACAGGATGATGTCATCTCCTGGGTGAACAAGCACATCGACATCAGGTACAACTACTCACACAACCTGGTCGCAAAGGAAATCGTGGACCTTGAATACGTGAAGACTAGGATGATGCTCACATATTGTATGACAAAGGCGCTTGATAGCGAATCGCACTCAGGAGTTACTCGAGGCATTGGTATGGTCAACGCAGCGGACAAAGACGTAGGCCAAGACTGCTAGAGCGAAGGAGAGATCTCACAGCTAATGGACAGAGGTGCAAGGGAGAGTTTGTTGACCTGATATGCTCCTTTTCCATTACTGACATTTGGACACGTATAGGACAAACTAGGCATGCACTCCTTTCTTGAAGTAAGTCCCCAAAGTCTGGTTTAGATAGACAAGGCGTGCACTGATCCTTTGGAGCAAGTTCTCTTGGTCTAAACTCAATAGTATAGCCAGCAAACACTACCTACGACAACTCCTTGTGGCTTAGACGTTCGATGAGGGTGAGCAAGGGAGAGTCAATTCCAGACTTCCTATTGGAGTTTTTAGGACTGCTACAGCAAGTGACCAAAATGAACAAGGAAATCGACACCAATGTACGGGCCATGATCATCCTCATTGCGCTACCTGAAACCTTGGGTCCTCTGATCACTGTCTTTAGTGATTGGAAGAAAGAGGATTTGACATATGAGGCACTGTCCGAGTAGGTGCGCAATGAGGCCATGCATCGCAGTGGTATTGAGGCTAACATTTCATCTATGTCGCACAGTACGGTGGTCGTGGCAACAACTCCTTGTCTAGTCAGAGGGGCAACGGAAGCGGTGGCAGTGGAGGAAAACATAATGGTGATGGTAGAAAGGGTTCAAAACGTCGTGGAAAGTGCCATAACTGTGGCAAGCCTGGGCATTGGGCACGGGAGTGCGGGCTCCCAAGAAGGAAGACAGAGATCATGGTGGTAGATATGAGGGTAAAGGAAAGGGTAAGAAGGATTTGACAAACATGATGCCTGAGAGCATACTGGTAACCAAGAGAGCGCCACTTCACAAGCGTCGAGCCTACGGGCTCGCGTACGGCACGAACCACCACTCTTCAAGCAAGAAGGATGGGTTCATCTCCATTGGTGACATTGAATGTCGCTTGAGGTGTGCCAATGGCAGCCTTGTCCATGTGCAAGGCAAGGGAGATAAGTTAATCAGTATCAACGTGAACGGTGCTGAAAAAGACTTGAAGCTGGAGAACGTAGTCTACATGCCGTCTTTTGCATCAAACTTCTTGTGAGTGTCCAAAATCACGAACCACAAAATGACGGTCGTCTTCACGCAGGAGGAGGCGGTGATTGTCAAGAACAAGAACATCAAGATCTCTTATCCCAAGGAGAGTCTTGTGGCACAAGTCCCAAGAGTTTATGGATTCTTTGTGTTGCATACCAAACCCATTGTGAGTACAAATGAGGGATATGCGGCGGTTGAAGAGCTCAAATCTCCAAAGCCTAACATTGCACCACAGGCCGTCACCATGACGGCCAACTCCACTGCCATAGATGCTGAGCTATGGCACAAGCGGTTTGGCCATGTGGTCAACTGCACAATACAAGCTATGCAGCAGTACGAAGTGGTTCATGGGATGGAGGGATGTAAAGACAAGGATAAGGGAAATAACAAGAAGCTGTGTGAGACATGCCTTCAAGACAAGGCAAAGAGAAACCCCTTCAAGCGTAATAGGCAACATGTGGTAGCAATCTTGGACCTTAATAGCTGTGATGTGTGCGGACCATTCCGCACTCCTTCAAATGGCGGCAGCAAGTACTTCTTGACCTTCATCGATGACCACAGTCCGAATATGTGGATTTACATCCTCAAGACAAAGGGAGAGGTCAAGGAAAATCTGCAAGAGTTTATCATGATGGTAGAGCGGTAGACAAGCAAGAAGGTCAAGGCACTGCAAACAGACAACGGTGGTGAGTACGAGGCTTGCAAAGGCTGGATGAGCCAACACGGCATCAAGCACCAAACCACCACGCCTTACACCCCCGTGAGTAACGGCCTTGCCAAGCGGATGAACTAGACTATCCTCTGCATGACACGAAGCATGCTTTCTGACGCCAAACTCCCACCTCGCTTCTGGGTTGAAAGTGTAAGAACTATTTGTTACCTTGTGAATCTAACTTTGGCAGCTGCGCTTGGATAGCGTGGTAAGAAGCAACAAGAAGAGCAGCTCAACACGCCACAAGAGGCTTGGTCAAGGAAGAAGCCAGATGCCTTACACTTGATGGATTTTGGCTCTACTGCCTGGACAAAGGTCGAAGCAGGAGAAGGAAGTGGCCAACCGGATGCACGCACTTGCAAGTGTGTAATGGTTGCATACAAAAGTGTACACAAGGCGTACAGGCTGTGGGACCAAGTGGCTGGAAAGCTCATCAGAAGCCAAGATGTTGAGCTTGAAGAAAGGACGCTCGGGAAAGGAGAGACATTGGATCTTGTTCATGTTCCCAAATCAGGAGAGTGGGTTGTGTTGCTTGATTCAGGTAATCAAGAACATGAGAACAGGCTGAAGGTGCTAATGAAGGATGGTGCTGCATGAAGAGTGGCTGTGCAGGTTGATAGAGCAATGGATTCTGACACAGAGTCTGAGTCGTCCGAGGCCTCTTGGTCAAACCCTTAGGCCGTTGGCTCTTCCTCAAATACCAGATCACTGGCAGCGTAAGAGCAACACAAGCAACTAAGCCTTGAAGCACCACCAACAACACTTCGGCGTAGAACACGCCAGAGGAAACCTCCGCCCAAGTACGCTCTGAGAGTGCGGAATAGTTTGGATGCAGCTGGTCATGCTTGGCTTAGTGAAAGCTTGTGACCATAACAGAGGCTATGAACATGCCAGATGGAGCCAATTGGAAGGAGGCAATGGATAGTAAACTCACATCCATTGAAGAGAACGGAACATGGGTTCTGGTGGACGGGCCCCTAAATGCGCATGTGGTGGGATCAAAGTGGGTACTACGGAAAACGTTCAGGCAGGATGGTACTATCGACAAGTATAAGGCAAGAGTTGTGGCTAAGGGGTTTTCCCAGCGTGCAAGCTCAGAGTACGAGGAGACCTTCACGCCTGTCGTCACCTTTTCCACCATCACATCCATGTAGGGCGTCCATGCTGCAAAAGATCTAGAGGTCCACCAGAAAGACGTCAAGGGAGCTTTCCTCTACAGGAAGCTAGATAAAGAAGTGCTAATGTAAGTGCCCGAGGGAGTGAAATCTCTAAAGGGTAAGGTTTGCAAACAGATCAAAGCACCCTACGGGCTGAAACAGCCTCCAAGAATGTGGTTCAAGGACATGGACGGCTTAATGGATGGGCTCACCTTCATGCACTGCCGGAATGAACATAGTGTCCATGTGCGAGATGATGAGTAAGTCTTGATGATGGTTGCATTCTACGAGGATGACCTGGTTGTCTGCTCGTTGTCTGAAGAGATTTTCAACAAACTAAAGAAAGATCTCAACAACAATTTCAAGATCAAGGACATGGGTCCGCTTGAGTTCTACCTCGGGATAGCCGTCCACCGCAATCGAGCAGTAGGCACCATCGAGCTGAACCAGATCAAATACATCATGGAGGTCCTCAAGCACTACAACATGGAGGACTGTAAGCCCATCAACACACCCATTACAACAGACATCAAGATCTCAACCTCCATGCCACGGAGGAGAAGAGCTTGATGTGTGTTGTCATGGGTGTGCTAATTGGCTTGCAGTCCTCCATATTGTAGCGGTCGAGGACCCTTATGATGTACTTGGTCTGGTTTAGCTCAATGGTGCCTGCTCCTCAAATACGGTGGATGGTTATCTCAAGGTATAACTCAAACAGACTTATGTCCTTCATCTTGAACCTGTTGCTTAGATCTATCTTGAGCTGGTTCAACAGCTCAATTGACGACAAGAAGATGATTGCGCATCCACGTACAGTACAACCAGCATCAAACCTTTTTCATCCTCTAGCAACTAGACACTGGGGTCATTCAAGTAGTGCGTGAAAGTGAGCCCGTCCATGAAGCCGTCCATCTCCTTGTATTACATCCTTGGGGCCTGTTCTATCCCAAAGAGAGCTTTGACCAGTCTACAAACCTTGCCCTCAGGAGATTTCACTCCCTCGAGCACTTCCATTAGCACTTCTTTCTGTAGCTTCCCATAGAGGAAAGCTGTCGTGATGCCCATTTGGTGGACTTCCAGATCTTTTGCAGCAGCGATTCCCAACATGGATCTAATGGAGGCAAAGGTGACGACAGGCGCAAAGGTCTCCTCGTGCTCTGAGCGTGCACGCTGGGAAAAGGCCTCCGCCAGAACTCTTGCCTTGTACTTGTCGAAAGTACCAACCTGCTTGAATGTTTCCCGGAGAACCAATTTTGACCCCACCACATGCGCCTTTGAGGTCGTGACCACCGGGACCCATGTTTCGTTCTCTGCAATGGATGCGAGTTCGCTATCCACTGCCTCCTTCCCCTTTGCCACACCTGGCATGTTCATAGCTTCTGTTACAATTCTAGGTTCTTCTTGAGCCAGGCATGACCAGTTGAGTCCAGTACATTCCGCACTCTCAGCATCGTACTCAGGCGGAGGTTTCTTCTGGCACGTACTATGCTGAAATGTTGCTAGTGATGCTTCATGGCTTAAATATTTCTATTGCTCTTGCGCTTCCAGTGATCCGTTGTTTGCCTAAGAGCCACCGGCCTTAGAGTTTGACTCAGAGGCCTTGGAAGACTCAGAGTTAGTGTCAGATTCCATCGGTGTGTGAGCCTGCATAGCCATTCTTCCTACAGCACCATCATTCACTGGAACCATCTACCCGTTCTCAGGTGCTTGATCACCTAACTCGAGCAACACAACCCACTCTTCTGATTTGGGAGCATGGACAAGATCGAGCGACTCTCCCTTGGCGAGTGTCCCGTGTTCACACTCTTAATGAGCTTTCCAGCCGCTTGGTCCCACAGCCTGTACGCCTTGTGTGCCATGTCATATCCTACCCTTACACACTTACAAGCGCATGCATCAAGCTTGCCATTACCTTCTCCTTTTTGGACCTTTGCCCAAGCAGTACAGCCAAAGAGCCTCAAGTGTGAGTACATCTAGCTTCTTCCCTGACCAAGCCTTCTCTGACGTCTTGAGCTACTTCTTTTGCTGCTTCTCACCACGCCTTCCAAGCGCGGCTTCCACAGTGAGATTCACAAGGTAACAAGCACTTCCTGCAGCTTCAGCCCACACACGAGGTGGGAGTTTGGCGTCAAAGAGAAGGCTTCGTGTCATGCCGAAGATAGTCTCGTTTATTTATTTGGCAATGCCATTACTCTGGGGGGTGTAAGGCATGGTGGTCTGGTCGTTGATGCCGTGTTGGCTCAACCAGCCTTTGCACGCCTCATACTCACCACAGTTGTCCGTGCGAAGTGCCTTGACCTTCTTGCTTTTCTGTCGCTCTACCATTGTAACAACCTCTTGCAGCTTTTCCTTGACCTTTCCCTTTTTCTTGTGGAAGTAGATTCACATCTTGCAACTTTGGTCATCAATGAAGGTCAAGAAATACTTGCTGCCGCCACTCAAAGGAGTGCGGAATGGTCTGCCCACATGAGTGTGAATCAGGTCCAAGATTGCTACGGCACTTTGTCCATTTCGCTCAAAGGGCTTTCTGTTTGCCTTGCGTTGGAGGCATGGCTCACACTGCTTCTTGCTCTTCCCCTTATCCTTGGCATTCCATCCCTTGATCCCATAAACCAATTTGTGTTGCTACATAGCTTGTACTATGCTCAGTGCCACATGGCCAAACCGCTTGTTCCATAGCTCAGCATGTGTGTCGATGGAGTTGGCTACCATGTTGACAACCTGTGGTACAACATGAGGCTTTGGAGACTTGGCTCTTCAACCGCAACATGTTTCTCATTTGCAATCTCAAGGCATTTGGTCTACAGCACGTAGAGCCCATCAACTCTTGGGACTTGTGCGACAAGAATCTCCTTGAAATAGGAGATCTTGATGTCCATGTTCTTGACAATTACGGCCTTCTCCTATGTGAAGACCACCGTTATGTTGTGGTCCATGATTTTAGACACGGACAAGAGGTTTGCCGCAAAAGAGTACATGTAGAGGACGTTGTCTAGCTTCAAGTATTTTTCAGCACCATTCACGTTGATGCTGATCAACTTTTCTCCCTCGCCTTGCCCATTGACAAGGCTCCCATTGGCACACCTGAAGCGACGTTCAGAGTCAACAATGGAGATGAACCCATCCTTCCCCCTTGGAGAGTGGTGGTTTGTGCCACAGTCGGGCCCGTAGGCTCCTCGCTAGAGCAATGCCGCCCCCTTGGTTGCCTGCAAGCTCTCAGCCATCATGTTCGTCAACTCCTTTTCACTCTTTCCTTTGCCCTTGTTCCTTTCACCATGATCTTCGTCTTCCTTCTTGGGAGCCCTACACTCCCGTGCCCACTGCCCAGGCTCGCCACAGTTATGGAATTTCCCAGGACGCTTTGAACCCTTTCCCCCGCCAACATTGCCTCTTCCTCCACCGCCAATGCTTCCATTGGTGCTCTTACAAGAGTTGTTGCCACCACCAGTATACTGTGCGGGATGGGATGAAGTGTTAGCCTCACTACCGCTGCAACCCATGACCTCGTTGTGCACGTACTCAGACAGTACCTCATACGTCAAATACTCCTCCTTCCAACCAGCAAAGACGATGATAAGAGGACCCTAGCTTTCAGGTAGCGCCATGAGGAGCATGATGGCCTGCATGTTGGTGTCGATTTCCAAGTTCATTTCGGTTACTTGCTGCATTAGTCCTTCAAACTGCAATAGGAAGTCTGGAATCGACTCTCCCTCACTCACCCTGATGGAAATCAGATTTTGTAGGATCAAGAGGTGATTTGCAAGAGCCGTTGATTTGTGTTCACGTGCAAGCTCCTCACAAGCCTTCGATGCATGTGTGATATCTTCGAGGTGGACATGCTGTGCCTCATACAGTGATATCACAAGAATCGCAATGGTAATGTCATTTTTGACACTCCACGCTTCATATCCAGCATCTTTTTCTGTAGGTTTAACGTCTTCTCTAAGGAACATCTTCAAGTAGCCACACATCCTCATGACAATCTCAAATTGCCATTTCCAGAAGAGAAAACCTATCCTTGTGAACTTTGACATCCCTTGGTTGACCTGGTCAAGAGTGAGCGTCTTGCGTGTCGTCATACTACTTCTCTTCTTTTCTACTTTGTTGAGGCCAATGTAGGCTGATGTACGCAGTTGTCTGCTACTGGTTTAGAAGGTGCAGATTTGTTACTTATCCCTTAGCCATTAATCATGAGCAAACAGAGAAGAACACACACTAGCAAACCTAGGTTCGTGCCTCCAACGGCAGAGTTTATCCCGGTTAGGGCCCAAGGGTCGTACCTCCAAGGGCAGAGCTTATCCTTGGCCCTTGTGCGCTTAGTGCCAGCACCCGCTGTTGGAGTTGATGGAGTAGATGGAGTAGATGGAGCATATAAAGCTAATGGAGCTGATGCGCGCTGCAAGACACAGAGGGCGACAAAGAGAGAGCGCAGAAGCGTGACTCACAACTAGTCAGTGTGGGCCCGTAACCCTTTGTCAAAGTGCCTGAGGCGACGGTCTAGAAAACGATTTTCAACACGATTGCAACCAAGAGTTGATGTTTCCTCAGAGCCAAGGTTCCACACTCAACACTTCATAGGAATCACTTTCTTGCACTGTGTCTTTAGCACCTGGTCAGTTTCACGCAAGGAGCCAACTCCTAGGGCTTAGACCAACCAATCCTTCTTTGGTATTTTCCTTTGGTGGACAACTATGTTAGGAGTCTCAAAGCCAAGAACTGTACTCAATGACATGCAACTCACAGGTTTTTATAGTACTAGAGCCAGCCTCTAGCCTAGGTGCGTAGTGGCTCCTTGGATAAGCCACTTTGGGGGCAATTGGAATTGCATCATGCCCCCTGCCTACAGGGCGCTCCCTTTGACCGCCAAGTGACACCAACCACCAGATAGGACCTTGGAATTTTGTAAGGTGTCTCTTAGAACCTTCTTCTCCCCCTTTTGGTCACAAAGAGAATTAGTCTCTGGGCTAGGATTTGTCCGAGGTAGTGTTTAGTGGCTATACTATCCAGTTGAGACCAAGGGGACTTGCTCTAATTGAGTAGTACATGTGTTGTCTCTCTGGACCAGACTTAGGGGACTTACTCCAAGGGAGGAGTGCATTCCTAGTCTGTGCTGAACCTGTCCAAATGTCAGCAATGGACAACAAGCATATCAGGTGAACAACTTGGCCGCGTGAGTAGTGGTACCTTATGTCGATGTGCTTGATCCACCGAGAGATGACGTCATCCAGTGATGTTTTTACGGCACTCTTATTGTTGATGCAGACCTTTGTTGCTTGGTCTGTGGCACTTTCATCTCAGCAAGCAAAGAGCATAGCCACTGTGTCTCATTTGATGCTTCTAATGTAGCAATGTACGCTTCCTTTGAGGTTACAAGGACAAATAGCTTTGCTTTTTGCTTGCCCTTGAGACTACACCACCATTTAAGAGGCAAACAAGGTTTGAGGTGGATTTTGCATCATCGATTCTTTTTCTCCAGTTTGCGTCAGTGTAGCATATGAGCAGCAACAAGTCAGATCCCTCTAGGCCTTCATATTGGAGTCCCATGTGTTCTGTCTTTTTTACAAATCGCATGATGTGCTTAACGACTTGCCAATACTGTGGCCTTGGATTAGCCACAAATCTGCTCACTTGAAAGCTATGGCTAACAAAAGTTGTCTTGACGTCCATTTGGTGGACGTCTACATCTTTTAGAGCAGCAATGCCCAACACGGATGATATGGAGACAAAGGTGACAACAGGCATGAAGCTCTCCTTGTACTCTGAGCATGCCCACTAGAGAATTCCTTTGCCATAACTCTGCCTTGTACTTGTCAATAGTACCATCCTGTTTGAACTTTTCAGGAGTACCCACTTTGACCCCACCACGTGGGTATTCGGGAGCCTTTCAATTAGAATCCATGTTCCGTTGTCTTAGATGAATGCGAGTTTGCTGTCCTCTGCCTCATTCCACTTGGCCACATCTAACATGCTAATAGCTTGCGCTAGAGTCAAATGCTCTATCTGAGGAAAACATGACGAGCTGAGTCCAGTCCATTCCATAATCTTGGCATTATACTTGGGCAAAGGTTTCTTTTGGTGCGTACTGCGTGAGAGTATTGCCGGTGGTGCTTTAAGGCTCAGTTGTTTCTGTTTTTTTTGCGGTGCCAGTGATTCGTTGTTTGAGAAAGAGCCACCAGCCTCAGAGTTTGACTCAGAGGCCTTGGATGTCTCAGACGTTCTGTCAAAGTCCATCGTTGTGTCTGCCTACAAAGCCACCATTTATAACGCATTACCATTTTGCTTCACTTGCACCATCTGCCAGTTCTGAAGTGCTTGATTATCTAACAGGAGCAACACAAGCCACTCTTTTGATTTGGAAGCATGGACACAATCCAACAGGGCTCCCTTGCTGAGCATTTTTTCATTTTACTCGACGCCTCGGCTCGTGATGAGATTTCTAGCCATTTTCTCCCACACCCTACATGCGTTATGTGCAGTGTCGTATCCAACCATTACACAGTGCATCTAGCTTGCCATTTCCTTCTCCTGCATGGATTGTAACCCATGTAATGCAGCCAAAAACCCTCAACTATGCGGCATCGAGCTTCCTTCTTGACCAAGCCTCCTCTCGTGTCCTTAGCTACCTCTCGTGGTGCTTCTTACCGCGCGTTGCAAACGTGACTGCTCGAGTGAGATTCACAAGGTAGCAAGCAGCTCTTGTAGCTTCAACCAAGAAGCGAGGTGAGAAATTGGCGTCAAATAGCATGTTTTTTTTCATGTAGAGGATAGTCTTGTTTATCCGCTCAGCAACGTCATTTCTCAGGAGCGTATAAGGCATGGTGGTTTTTCTTAACCTGCCTCAGGTGACGGTCTACAAAACAGGGTTCGACACAATGGTTCCCGCCAACCACTCTTGGTATTGCAACCAAGAGGTGATATCAGCCTCATAGCCAATGTTCTACACAGAGCTATTCATAGGAATCACTTCCTTGCACTCTGTCCTTAGCACCTTGTCATTTTTTGCGCGAGGAGCGAACTATTGGGGCTTAAACCAACCAATGCTTCTTTAGTGTCTGCCTCTTGTGGACAACTTTGTTAGGAGTCTAAAATGTAAGAACTGTACTGAATGACAGGCAATTGTTAGGTGCTACATGGCGCTCCCTATGACTAGAAAGTGGCGCTAGCCACCAGAAAAGACCTTGGAATGTTCTAAGATGTCTCTTAGAACTTTCCTATCCCCCTTTTGGTCATAAAGAAAATTAGTCACTGGGCTAGGATTTGACCCAGTGACATCTCACTTCTAAGACTAACTCTGGAACGTCTAAGCCACAAGGATTTGTCCTAGGTAGTGTGAGCTGGCTATACTATCGTGTTTAGACCAAGAGGACTTGTTCCAAAGGAGCAATGCATGCCTTGTCTATCTGAACCAGACTTAGGGGACTCACTCCAAGGGAGCAGTCCATGCCTAGTCCGTCCTGTGCCTGTCAAAATGTCAGCCATGGACAACGAGCATATCAAGTCAACAAACTCTCCCTTCCACCTCTGCCCATTAGCTGTGAGATCTTTCCTCTTTCCAACAATCTTGGCCTCAGTCTTTGTCTGCTGTGTTGACCATACCGATACCTCGAGTACTTGCAGAGTGCAATTCATTGTTTTGCGCCTTTTTCATGCAATGTGCAAGCATCTTCCTGGTCTCCACGTATTCCAGGTCCACGATTTCCTTTGCGACCAGGTCCCGTGAGTAGTGGTACCTGATGTCCATTTGCTTGGTTCGCCGGGAGATGACATCATCATGTGCCATTTTCATGGCACTCTTGTTGTCGATGCGACCCTTGTTACCTCCGTTTCTGGCACTTTCATCTCGGCAAGAAAACATCGTAGCCACTGTGTCTCCTTCCATGCTTCTCACGAAGCAATGTACTCTGCCTCAGCGGTAGAGAGGGAGACACAGTCTTTCTTTCTTCTTGCCCAAGAGACTACACCACCATTGAAGAGGCACACAAACCCCGAGGTGGACTTTTTGTCATCAATTCTTCCTCCCCAGTCGGCGTCTGTGTAGCACACTAGCCGTAGCTGGTCAGATCCTTTTTGGCCTCCAAATAGGAGTCCCATGTGTCACGTCTTTGGTTGATAGCACATGATGCGCTTGACAGCTTGCCACTACTGTGGCCCTGGATTGGCCACAAACCTGCTCACTTGTCCGACAGTATAGCAAATGTCAGGGCGTGTTTCTACCATAGTCTACATGAGGTTGCCAAGAGCAAAAAGGTAGGGAATTTTCTCCATCTCACGTCGTTCTGCTTCTATGCTGGGGCTCATGGAGGAGGAGAGCTTTATGTCTGTTGTCAGGGGTGTGCTGATGGGCTTGATGTGCTCCATGTTGTAGCGCTTGAGGATCTCCATGATGTAGTTGGTCTGGTTCAGCTCGATGGTGCCTGCTGCTCAGTTGCGATGGACGGGTACCCTGAGGTAGAACTGGAGCGGACCCATGTCCCTCATCTTGAACCTGTTGCTGAGATCTCTCTTGAGCTTGTTCAACAACTCGATTGACAATGAGGAGATGATCAGGTCATTCAGTTAAAGTGCAACCAGCATCAAGCCTTGCTCATTCTCCCGCACATAGACAATAGGCTCATTCTGGCAGTACGTGAAGGTGAGCTCAGCCATGAATCCGTCCATCTGTTTGTACCACATCATTGGGGCCTATTTTAGTCCATAGAGTGCTTTGACCAGTTGCAAATATTACCCTCTAGAGCTTTCACTCCCTCGTGCACTTCCATCAGCACTTCTTTGTCTAGCTTCCCGTAGAGGAAAGCTGTCTTAATGTCCATCTGGTGGACCCCCAGATCTTTTGTAGCAGCAATGCCTAACATGGATTTTATGCAAGCAAGGGTAACGACAAGCACAAAGATCTCCTTGTACTTTGAGTCTACACGCTAGGAAAACCCCGTCGGGGAGGATCATGTACACCATGATGGCAACGCGGCCCAACCTGGCCCTCGCGGAGGGCCAAGTGAGCCGCTATGTTCCTGATCCCGGGCCGCTGCATTGGCAAGCAGTGAAGCGGATCCTCTGCTTTCTCAAGGCGACAAAACAGTCGCGGCTTGTGTTAGGAGGCGGAGCGCGTGACGACTCCCTTGAGTTGGTCGGCTACTCGGATGCCAACTGGGCTGGTCATGTGGATGACACAAAATCAATATCGGGGTACGTGTTTGTGCTTGGTGATGCAGCAATTTCATAGGCAAGTAGGAAGCAGGATTGTGTGGCGTTATCCACCACCAAAGCGGAGTACATCGCACTCGCGGAAGCAGCAAAGGAGGTAGTGTAGCTGCGTCGGCTGTTAAAGGAGATCGTTGTGCCACAAAGGAAGCCAACGGTGCTCAACGTTGACAACATGAGTGTCATCAGTCTGATCCAGAACCCGGTGCTGCACAGGAGGACCAAGCACATCAAGATCCGGCATCACTACGCGCTGGACCTGGTGGCGAAGGGAGATGCGGCTATGGTACATTGTGGCACTAAGCGCATGCTCGCCGACGCCATGACCAAGGCACAGCCCAAGGACAGGCTCGACCCAAGCTGCATGGAGTTTGGTCTGCGCTGTGAGGTTTAGAAATCCTACACGTTCCAAGGACAGGGCATCAAGGCTGCGGTGCAAGGGGGAGATTGTTGGCATGGTGTGTGATCGTACTCCCTCGTTCGACCACTAAGGAGTGGTCGAACACCTGATCTGACTTTATATTTGAATTTCTTGGATTTTTCCATGCACGATCGAGGTTTGAATCGCTGGATTCGAGAGATTACACAGAAATTTAGCCTAGCCCAAAAATCGGGTGTTGGGCAGGTGGAATCTGGTACCCGCCATGAGTGGCGGGATGTTTCACCGCCTGGGATCCGAGTTCGTTCCGAATGGCCTCCAAATGCACCTGGGGCATGAATGAGGTCACCATAAGGACCTCCTTGACCAGGATGAACTTCTCCTTGATTTCTAAGCGAGGAAAGGCACTTTGACGTGGTCATCGTCAAAGCGCCTCCTGTTGCCTAGAGTGCAAGGCCAGGTGGGCGGCTCCACCAAGGGTTACTTCGACGGCCGTAGCGGGGGTTCTACTGCTCTGTTTTTGGCATGCTTTGATGTGTTGGAAATCTTGGATTACGGGCTATAAGGATCTGATGTAACATCACTATGATAAGTAACAAACACGTGTTTTGATTCAGATATACTAAATGCGACGTATTCTGCCCACTCACATCCGTGATCCTTGTGCTCCACACCCTTCACCATTGGTGTCCATTGGTTGCCAAAACACAGGTAGCATGCTTCATTGAGAGCTAGGCATCCTTCAGGATGCTTCCATACCCACTAGTGCCAACAACCCCTTCGCCACAACTCTTGCCTTGTACTCTTCAATAGTACCATCCTGCTTGAACGGTTTCTACAATATCCACTCAAACCCAACCACGTGTGCTTTTTGGAGCCTCTCTACCAAAACCCATGTTCCATTCTCTTCAATGGATGCGAGGTCGCTATCCACTGGCTCCTTCCACTTGGCCGCATCTGGCATGTTCATAGCCTACGGTCACAGGCTCTCCCTGAGTCAAGCATGACCAGCTCAGTCCGGTCCATTCCGCACTCTCAGCATCGCCCTTAGGCAAAGGTTTCGTTTGGCACGTACTGTGCCGGAGTGTTTCTAGGGATGCTTCCACGCTTAGTTGCTTCTGTTACTCCTGCGCTATTAGTGATCCGTTGTTTGAGGAAGAGCCACCAGCCTCAAAGCTCGACTCAAAGGCCTCGGACGACTCAGAATCAGTTTGAGAGTCCATTGTTGCTTCAGCCTGCACAACCTCTCTCCCTGCCGTACCATCATTCTCCTTCATTTGTACCATCTGCCAGTTCTCAGGTGCTTGATCACATGACTCGAGCAAGGCAATCCACTCTCCATGTTAAGAAGCATGGACAGGATCCAGTGACCTTTCCTTGCCAAGCGTCCTTTCATTGAAGTCGACGTCTTGGCTCCTGATGAGCTTTCAAGCCGCTTGGTCCATCTGCCTATACGCCTTGTGTGCGGTGTTGTATACAACCATTCCACACTTGCAAGCACGTGCATCTAGCTTGCCACTTCCTTCTCCTTCTCGGACCTTTGCCCATGTAGTATAGCCAAAAACCATGGCATCTGGCTTCTCACCTGACCAAGCCACCTATTGCGTCCTAAACTACTTCTCTTCTTGCTTCTTACGCCTTTCAATCGTGGCTGCCACAGTGAGATTTACAAGATAGCAAGCAAATCTTATCGCTTCAGCCCAGAAGCAAGGTCAAAGAGCATGCTTTGTGTCATTTTGAGGATACTCTGGTTCATCCGCTCAGCAACACTATAGCTCTAAGGAGTGTAAGGCGTGGTGGTCTGATAGTTGATGCCGTGTTGGCTCAACCAGCCTTTAAACACCTCGTACTCACCACCGTTGTCTGCGCACAGTGCTTTGACATTCTTGCTTGTGTGCCGCTCAACCATGGCGTCAAACTCTTGCAGCTTCTCTTTGACCTCTCCCTTTGTCCTAAGAAAGTAGATCCACATCTTGCGAAAGTGGTCACCGATGAAGATCAAGAAATACTTGTTGTCGCCGTTTGAAGGTCTGCGGAATGGTCCCGCACATCGAGTCAATCAGACCTAAGATTGTTGCCGCACGTTATCCATTATGTTTAAAGGAATTTCTCTTTGCATTGCCATGGAGGCATGGCTCACACAGCTTCTCCAATTTCCTTCATCCTTGGCCTTGCATCCCTCCATCCCATGACCCACTTTGTGCTGTTGCATAGCTTGTAGAATGCTGGCAGCCACATGGCCAAAGCGCATGTGCCACAGCTCAACATTTGTGTCTTTGATGGAGTTAGCCATCATGGTTACGGCCTATGGTACAATGTCCGGCATTGATTAACTCATCTCCCTCGCCTTGCGTATGGACAAGGCTGTTGTTGGCACTTGTGAAGCGATATCATGTGTCCCGAATGGAGATGAATCTACCCTTCTCACTTGAAGAGTGATGGTTCATGCTAGAGATGAGCCCGTAGGCTCCACGCTTGAACAGTGCCACTCCCTTGGTTAGTGGTACGCTCCCAGCCATGTTTTTTGTCAACTCCTTCTTACCCTTTCCTTTGCCCTCATTTCTACCACCATGATCACCGTCTTCCTTCTTGGGGGCCCTGGACTCCTACGTCCAATACCTAGGCTTACCACAGTTATGGCACTTCCCAAGATGCTTTGATCCCTTTCTACCTTCAGCATTGCCTCTTCCTCTGCCGCCATTGCTCTCGTTGCCCCTTTTACCAGAAGAGGAGTTGTTGCCAATGCCACTGTACTTTGTAGCATAGGCTGAAATGTTAGCCTCACTACTACTGTGACGCATGGCCTCATTGCGCACGTACTCAGACACTGCCTCATACGTCAAATCCTCCACTTTCCAACCACCAAAGACGGTGATCATAGAACCCCAATTTTCAGGTAGCGCCATGAAGAGGATCATGGCTTGCATGTTGGTTTCAATATCCCTGTTTATTTGGGTTTATTGTTGTAGCAGTCCTTTAAGCTGTAGTACAAAGTCCCAAATTCACTCTCCCTTGCTCACACTCATCAAAATGATGTTTTGAAGTATGAAGAAATGATTTGCAACAGCCGTTGATTGGTGTACAAGTGCAAGCTTTTCATAAGCCTTTGATGAATGCTTCATACCTTAGAGATGCACATGTGGTCACTCATGCACAGAACTCTCAAGAATGGCAAGCGCCATGTCATTTTTGACACTCCATGCTTCATATCTACCGTCTCTTTTGAGAGGTTGCATCTCTTCTCTAAGGAACAACTTCAAGTAGCCACGCTCCCTCATGATAATCTCAAATTGCCATTTCTACAAGGGAAAACCTCCCATTGTTGACATGCTCAATGGCCTAGGAATAAGCAATGGATCTGCACCTTCTAAGACGATAGCAGACAACAGCATAGATCAGCCTACATCTGCCTCAACAAAGCAGAGTAGTAGAGAAGAAAAGAAGTAGAACCCATCATTAGTGTTGATAGAACCAATGGAGCTTTTGGGTCTTGAGGAGAAAGGGATCCTTGGAGCCACAAGCATGGGGATCTGAAAGGGCATCAGTTGTGCTAAAGAATTGTTGTTGAATCACTCAGAATTATGGAGTTCATATAGAGATAGAGCTTGGGCAAGTCAGCCCTCTCACAAGAAATACCACGTAGCTAGAGGGGCTAAGGCTCACACACTAGAGTGCATAATCTTACACAAGAGAGGAAATCAGCCTAGCAATCAGGCTCACCAGTCGCACACGACCTAGAGAGCTAGAAACTGCTCTCATGGCACACTCGTAGTGGTCATATAACCCAGAATCCCATTGAGAATCGCCATGTAATCATGGCTAGCACACAAGGATCTCACCTCACCTAAAAAGCAAGGAGAGGTACCTTTTTCCTATTCAACACACTCTAACAAGGCAATCCTAGGAACAAGGACCTTTTTAGATATNAGGAAATCAGCCTAGCAATCAGGCTCACCAGTCGCACACGACCTAGAGAGCTAGAAACTGCTCTCATGGCACACTCGTAGTGGTCATATAACCCAGAATCCCATTGAGAATCGCCATGTAATCATGGCTAGCACACAAGGATCTCACCTCACCTAAAAAGCAAGGAGAGGTACCTTTTTCCTATTCAACACACTCTAACAAGGCAATCCTAGGAACAAGGACCTTTTTAGATATTTCTCCCGTCAAGACTTGATCCTGGACCTCTTGCCTTTTTCTTTCAGGCTAAGGCATGGAGCCGTCATCCATGGTCACTGGACATTGGCGGTCCATGACTTCTTTCAACTTTAAACATTTATATCGCCCGATCCAACCGTTGGATGGACCTGAAACTTGAACCATACACAATTTTCCGTTTGATCTTTCTAATGATGAAGTCAGATCAACAATCGGAGCACGCATCTGGTAGTCTTCTGGAATTTCCTCTTGTGGACCTGAAACTGTCGTATTGCCCTATTCCCAATCAATCCTAGCCTAGTGACTAATTTTCATTGTGACCAAAAGGGGGACAACAACGTTCAAAGAAACATCTTAGAATTTTCCAAGGTCCTTTCTAGCGGCTGGTACCACTTGGCAGTCGCAAAGAGCGATATGTAGGTGGGGAGATAATGCAAATCAGATTGCTCCCAAAAGTGGCTAATCCAAGAATCCATGATGTGCTTAGGCTAGAGGGTAGCTCTAAGACTAAAAGTACCTATCAGTTGCCTAAGATTGATTACAATTCTTACCTCCAAGACTCCTCACAGAGTTTTCCACCAAAGGGATACACTTAAGAAGTATTGGTTAGTGTAATTCCTAAGGGTAAGCTCCTCGCATGATAGTAAGGTTACAGTGCAAGGAAGGGATTCCTCTAAAGTGCTTAGTGTAGAACCGTGATTTTGATAGTGATATCTCCTCATTGTTGTTATAGTAGGAGCAAATGGTAGGTGCCATTATGTTGGCCTTTTCTTTTGGTCCGTTGCCTTAGGCTGGTTAACAATGGGTTATGGGTCCACACTGACTAGTTGTAAGGCACGCTTCACTTGCACTTGGTTACCTTGCATCCGGGTGGACGCTCAGTCAGCTCCCACGTGCCGTTGATGAGATGTGACTGTATCTCTTGCTGCATAGCTTGCGCCCAATATGCTGTGTCTGGTGTAGCCATGGCCTCCTTGTGGGACATTGACTCATCTGAATCTGCTTCATCTGCAACATTCATCTGGTCTGCTTTTTGTAGCATCCAAAAATGCCTGCGCTCACCAGGGCTGTAATGCACCCAGAGAGGATACCTATTACCTGGTGTCGGGGCGTTAGCAGGTGGCTGGCGCCGTGCTGAAGGTACAACTGCTACTACTGGTGGTGTTGCATCTCCTTCCTCTACACTCGCCGATGAGGCCGCTGTATCTGCTATGTAAGACATGGAAGAGAGGATTGGTTCTCCCACTATCATAGTAGAGGAAGGGTCAAGAGAGACTGGGTCTGGAAAGGTACATGCTCCTACTGCCTCGTTAGCTGCTGATTTTGTTGCTTCCTCACAAACAATGTTGGTTCCAATGACATTGCTCTCGTTGAAGACAACATCCCTGGAGATGATGACGTGGCAAGTATACCTCTCATAGAGGCAATAAGCATTGCTTCCCACATCACAGACGATCATCATTATCTGCGTGCTCTTTGCGTCCCATTACTATCGCTTGTGCTTAGGCACGTGCATGTGCTCCAAGCTCCCAAACGTACGAAGGTGGCCCACGCTTGGCTTCTTGTCAAACCATGCTTTGTACGGCGTCCCTCGCTTAAACGCGGTGCACCGCAGTTCTCACTATTTTGGCCTAGAAGTCGCAAGTAAGCCAAGCACAGTAAAGCATGAAGCACAACGACTCAACGATGGTCCAGTTGGCACGTTCTGCTATGCCGTGTTTGTGGCGAGTATGGCACGGTGCGCTGCGCCTTGATGCCAGCTGCTACGAGGTAGTCCTAGAAGTCTTTGCTCAAGTATTCACCCTTGCAGTCACTACGTAACGCCTTGAATTTCTTTCCCGTCTAGATCTCTACCATGGCCTTAAACTCCTCGCACCTGTCAAAGCATTGGTCCTTGGAAGAAAGGAATTATACAGTAGCGTAACGGCTTAAATTCTCAATGAAGGTTAGAAAACACCTAGAGCCTCCAAAGCTCTGGGTCTGCATTGGGCCACACAAGTCTATGTGGATTAGCTTTAGCACCTCCTTTGCACGCTCCCCTGCTCTAGAGTACGACTCGTGATGCTGCTTCCCCTCCAAACAACCCATGTACAACTGCTACTCAAAGTTGGTGATGGTGGGCAAGTCACGCACCATTTGCTTTGTTTGGAGATGTTGCAAAGCGCGCATGCCGATGTGGCCGTAGGTCGCATGCTACACTTCACCATCTCTCGCCTGCACCACTGCTACAAGACTCTGCTCACGCGGGATCTTGGTTGCCCCCAATAGGCGGTACATGTCGCCTTCCTTTACCGACCTGGCCAATTCCTCTCTCGTTTCCTTGTCAAGGATGTAGCCATAGTCGTTGTCAAAGAAATCTCAGAATCCTGTGTTGGTAAGGGAGGACACTAAGAGAAGGATGAATGCAGAAATAGGTACATACAGCACGCCGTGGAACACTCCCTCTTCAATTCCACGCGGGATCTCCAACCACGTCTCCACAATTCCAATCCCCTCAGCATACACCAGCCAATCATCACCCAAAGCAATAGATCGGGGGGGATTGAGAGCAGCTACATAAACCACTCCTTGTGGTGCGTCAGACTCTTGGTGCACCATGAGTCCTACTACCACTCCACGTCCTCCTTCGCCATCTGCGACAGGTCGCACTTCGCCATGAAGAGGCGGTCCCATACGTCCTTGGACACGTTCATGTTGCCAAAGATACATACGTTGGTCTTGTTCTGCTACTACTCCTGATCTTGTTGTGACTGCTGCTGCTGCTCCTGTGCAGAATGTTGCTTCTGCTATAGTTGAGAGGAATGCTATTGCTGCTGCCTCTTCTGATCCCTCTTGAATCGAAGAACTCTTTCTTATACTGCCCCTCTTTCTGGAAATAGTGACACTTGCCTTTCTTCTTGGCTCACTGCTGCCCAGAGTATACGTATACATATGCTTATACATATACATATCCATAAAAAAATACATATACACATACATATACATATACATATACATATACATATACATATACATATACATATACATATACATATACATATACATATACATATACATATACATATACATATACATATACGTATAC
>SZWC01000671.1:160132-172632 GCA_023375785.1 Penium margaritaceum | reverse complement strand
TCATTCTCCCCACGTCCAAACTATAGTAGTTGGCATTAACAAACGAGCAGGGTGGGTCACCGGTCCATGGCAGCAATGGTCTTCCAAGATGCTTGAAGAAGCATTCCTTCGTCGCATGTGTTTACATCTCCAAGTCCCGATGTGCCCAATGCACCAGATGTACCAACACATGTAACAACAGCTTGGTGGGGCATCAGCTCCCGTGATGTCCTGTCGTCCCACGCAGTCTTTGGGGATGTTGCAAGGAGAGGGAGGCCTAGGCATTGCTTGCATGACACACAAGGTGCTGTGCCAAGTGTAAGAGATTGGACAACATATTCCTTCCGCTTCCCATATTCTGAATTACAACTCACAACCACAACGGATAGGAGTTGGGCAATTTGGTGGTTATTGGGCTCCACCAAACACGGAGGTTCTGGTGTATCCAGAGCGGCATTCAGCAGGCTCAGCAGTGCCTCAACCTTTCACAGCACCCCTATCTATTGTGATGCACTATCCTCTGATGATACCACAGTCAAGTACAATTCCACCACCACACTTCACCGTACCATCCAAGGACCCACACGCCTTGCGTAGTGTACCTCTCCTAACATCCGACTTCTCTTTCCACCACTATCGCATCCTTGTGTAGGGATCCTATTAGCACACATCGGGCCCTCCAGACTTTATCGTCCGTAAGGCTTCTGTGTAACCATCTCAGGGTCACCACTCATGGATGGCCTTTGGGTAAGCTGGAATGGATAGCGGGTTGCCACAACAAGGAGCAGCATACACAAACCTTAATGCAAGGAGTCGGCCAAGTGTTCTGGACCAGCAGCAACCAATCATGACAAGACCCATAGCACAACAAAATGCCTCTCAAGCTCCTCAGCATTGTCACAGAATGCAATAGTAGCAGCCACCCTTGACCCACTCCGCTTCTACCCCTTTGATAGCAACTCCATCTTCTACAACGCACTTGACTAGGAAGTTTTTCCCACAACAATAACATGAGGGCCCCGCTCTTGCTACTGCTGTACTACTCCATCCGCGACTAGCAAATTTGGTCAACCCAACGCCTGAGGTCCCTTCAAATCCGAATGGACCCATGTCTACCCTTTCACTCTCGATGGTTAAATTATGGACCTTTCCTTCCAAGACTTTCCAGACAGTCGCACCCCTGACCCATGTCTTCAATCATGTGGGTGGACAATATCATCCATCCTACCATCATCAAAATCTGATTAATCGGACACTCCAGTTGAGCAGGAAAGCCTCTCCACATCCTCGTCACGGGTTGTACTTTGTGCCAGGGCTGATGCGCACGGGGATGCCTATGAATGGCCCTCCACCATGATCACTGCAACCAGCACCATACATGGTGCAACCTCATCAGAGCCAGACCCCTTCCTACAATTGAGCCTCGCTGACTCACTCCAGCCAGTATTGGAGTACAAACACACAGCACGGTTCTTTACCAGCCATGAAGAGCCGGTCCCACCACACGACATAGACCTCCATGGGAACACTGCCGTTGGGGTACCAAGAATACAAGGCGCAGACGGGGACTATCGGTCAACCACACAGTCTCAATCCACTAGGAGTCACCGTGTGTGCTACATATGCAGTTATGATAGTTATCTCTACAGCCAATGCCCCTCCTGGGTCTGTCTCAGACCTAGATCATTGCTGGTGCAAGTCATTGCAGCATGGTTCCCCTTCCTGTGTTTATTCGTTTTGACTCAGCCCACCTGCCACAAATGGACACGTTCACGGGTCCAACAGGAGAGGATCCGTGACAATGGATCCACCAGATGGCTTTGCAAGTGGCTATTGGATGCATCCAAGTGAACCTCTTATAAGCCACGGCGGAATTTCACCTTCACGGCACCGCAAAAGATTGGTACACTGTATGAAAACAATTTTCCACCTATGAGGACTTTGGTAATGCCCTCATTGCGTTGTTCTGAACCCTCACAAAGGGGGAAGTACTCTCTAAAACAGGAAATGATGCCATGAAGCCAGGGGATGAAATTCAGGGATATGTGGACAAGTTCTTACTTTGGTCTACTGTTACCAAGATTCCTTAGGGAGAGGGCTTGCCATTGTGGGTCCTCGTGCAGAACTTGATCCGTGCACCCCCCGATGAGATCAGCAAACACATGAATCCACTGAAACATCGAAATCTACTGGATGTTGTAGCTGATGCTATGGGCAGATATGAGCAGCTTCAGGCCATGAAGCGACAGATAGCGGTAGCAACAGTAGTAGCGGGTGGGGGGCAAGGTGCGTGTCCCAACCCTCAACCAGAAAAATCATGTTACACATGAAAGAGTTTTAAACATCTCCAAGCATACTTCCCACGATGCTGTACACATCATGCTCTTCCTGCCCACCACCCAAGGCAAGAGTGACGCCAGAATGACATAGAATGGAACTGACAATGGAAGTTAACCATGACAAAACTAGCAACCACATGTAGACTCCACCCTGCATGTGGCTGCTCCAGCGGCATCAGTACATTCACAAGGATCTCTCCTTTGATTTCTTCCTCCCAACCAAGCTTCTCCAGGGGCTGATTCAACAGGGGTGCGGAATGTGCTTCTTGGCATGGTGATGGAAGGCGATGAAACTATAGAGTAGGCATCAATAGAGGAGGGAAAGTGCCAAGTTGATGTTGCTCAAGCGATTGGACTGGTGGGATGGACACTATGTGAAGCAATGGATGTCCAATCAAGCCTCCGCCAACACATACAACAACAGGATGCCTTTCTCTAGAAAGCAATTTATGCACGCTATGTACATCCACAAGACGATTAGAAGGCAATAGCACTAGATTCCGCACAAGGTCAGGCTGAGTAGCAAGTCAAACCTCTGACTGCAAGAGCCCTTCCACCGCACACCTTGACAGTGGCATGTGTGCATCACTTTATACAATCCTCCACTTTTCCAATGTTTCCAATAGCATGATAGATCCCCTCCTCCAGCGGTCTGTAGCCAGAGTCTCCCTGCGTGATTACCTGCAAGTCCATCCCAAAGTTGTGGCGGAACAAAATACGAGAAAGATCAGAGTATACCCTGTGGCCAAGTTTCTATCAATGAAGTTGATTGGGGATGGGCTTTTGAAGCTTGGAAACAAGTGAGGCAAGATGACAATCATTACGAGGTGGTGTGCTAGAGAGTATGGATCATGGGTTGGAAATTCCTCACAATCATTAACACAGGTATAGTGCACATCACCATTGCTTTTTGCGTCCTTTACTCTGGTCTGATTAGTAGATTGAGGAATCCTCATCCACAGCATCTTCAGCAGTGCCTCCATTGGTTTTTCTGCATGGCAAGAAGAGGTCCACAATCTCATAGTGTAGATTGGGACGCTACATGAACCTCTTACAATACGTCACCTATGCGCAAACCTACGACATGGTCAAAGGCATTAATTATCTTGTCCCTCATTGTTCCAGCTTCATCTTTTGCTCGTGTTTCATGGAGCTAGTGTCGGCAAAAGTTGAGAAGGAGTATGTCCTTAGCATGGTGGCTCCGCACATTATACACCCCATGGAAAATGCGACAAACATCTTCCTTTAGGAGGCAACGAGGGAAGATGATCAGAGTTGCCATTCTATGTTCTTACTACTACTGTCCCAATGACTTGATTCCTTTTTAGGAAAGGTGTAGCTGCGTGACACCTGAGCAGGGCACCCAAGAGAGCTTGCATAAGCAGGGGAAAGAATTCTTGATGAGGGATTGGAGGCATTCACGGAGTCGAACAAGTATGTGGTGAAAGGAGAAAACGACCTATCCAACACTGAGATTGGTACACGTGCAAAGGTCCTTGGCTACTGGAAGTAGGGATAATCTAGCATGGGCAAGGGATACGAGGGAAACAACAAGATATTCCCCCCAAGATCCCCAAAGGAACAAGCTCCGCCAACACCCCTAGGGCATATGCTTCATGATCCACTAACACCAGAATAACGACAAGTGCGGCAACTGTTCCACAAGCATTTGGAATTTTTTAGAGGTGCATTTTTTTAGACAGGCGTGGTGGACGCGTATCACATCTTCGATACAGGGGATGCCTAGCTCATAAGGCAAAATTTCCACTGCATCCTACTTCATTAGTAGCAAGTTGTCTAGGATGGTCTCAAAGAATTGAAGGAGCAGGGAGTAACCAAGTAATTCCCCATCAATAGTCCTTGGATAGCTAATGTTTTCATTGTGGGAAAGGCGGATGTGACCAAGTAATTCATTTTGGACTTTTGCTACCTCAACTGCATTAGCGAGGAAGACGCTTATCTAATGTCGCTCAATGTGGGCATTCGGGAGAAGCACGAGTTTCATAATTGGCTTGCAAAGCTTGATGTGAATTCCCTATTCCATGTGATCCCGATGCATGTTCATTCCATTCCCAAGACTGAATTCATCATCCGTGAAGGCCTGTATGCATTTACACACATTTCCTTAAGCCTCCAAAATGTGAGTGCCATGTTCCAATGCATTATGGATGCCACCCTCCATCACCTCCCCAACGTCAGCTGCTACATCAACGAAGTCTTGGTTGTTGCTCATTCTTCCAAAGAGATCCTCTCCCAACTAGATGGGGCTTTCCAAGATCTCAGACCCTCCAACCTCAAGCTCAAGACAACAGAGCGCATCATTAGCGTAGAACAGATGGAATTTCTTGGGTTTGTGATGAGTTCCAAGGGCATCACAACGGACCCAAAGCATATTGCTGCAGTCAAGGAATGGAGAAAACCCACCACCATAGGACGGGTGGATTTATTCCTCAGCTTTGTCTCCTATCGCCGTTTTGCTCGTGGTCATGCCAAAATTGTTTGCCGAGTACAACAGTTGATACATGAAGAAGTAGCACTCTCGTTGACAATGACGTGCTAACATGCTTGGGAGGAGATTTAATACTCCTTGATCACCTTGCCTATGCTCAAATTCCTGTACGTCAACATGCTGCCCATCCAGGTCACAAACATGCATACCGCATGCACGGCTCAGGTCAACACGGCATTGACGTACGGCATCCTCCTAGCGGTAGATTGGCTTGTGCCACTCCATGCTAGTAAATTAATTGGCAAAGGCATTCTCAGTCTCGACTCCGCAAAGAACGTCCGCTTATTCATTTATTTGTTCATCAACACAGCGTCTACTTTCTCGTTGTCACCGACAATTTCCCCACAATGGTGGGACACTAGAATGTCCATCAAGCCGTCCCCACAGAAACTACTACTAGCTGTGGCCGAGGTCCATCCACCTGAGGTTGAAAACGCATGAAAGATTACACTTACTGGGAGGGGGGTTGTGTGCAGCACCCTTCCCCCAATAGATCGAGCACTCTTACCGAAGGTACTCTAACTGCACCAACTACAACCCGACCAAGGATTCGTTCCATAGACGAAGGCCCAAAAGCAACCAGTGCACGGGAGAAGACATCCATTCATAACCTCTAGGTGGCGGAACATGGCAAATTGTGGAAGTATTGAAGACAAAATGAAGCTACAGACGTAGGGTGGGGTTGGTTAGTGGATGCACGAAAGAGGGGATGGGTTGGAGGGTGTAGAGAAAACACAAATCACTCACTACATCATATCTGTGTGAGGGATGAGACTCGCAGTACTATAGGCCCGTGTGGAGTCACACGCAGTTCTTTAGTGTGCCATAGACATTAGTAGCATTGATTCATGTGCCTTGTCATGACCACTTGCAATAAATGTTCCAACTCCTAAACTCTCATTTACCTTGATCTCGCTCTCCCCATAAGTCCCACTGCTCATGTTGCTTTAGTGATCTGTGGGAATTCACCTGTGCCTGTGTGTGCCTGTGCTAGCGGAGGAGAAACCCGAGGGGTTTTCTTGAGTGGTCTTACAGCAAGGGATGACTCAGTGGAGTCCCATCCTACAGAAGTAAATGGCATAGTCATGTTAACATTGCCTTATAGCTAAAGCTCTTTGGGGATGGCATAGTCTAGCATGATTCCACCAGCACACTTTGCCATACTATCCCAGGACCCACACGCATTGGGCGGTGTACCTCCCATGAGTTATGACTTCAATTTCCAATAATATCTTATCCCTGTTCAGGGATCATACCAGCACGCCCAAGTCTCCCCAGGCTTTACCGCCCTCACGGCTTTTGTGTCAGCATCTTGGGGCCACAACTCACAGATGGCCTTCGCGCAAGCTAGAATGGTGAGCGGGTTGCCACAACAAGGAGGGGCAATGCACACAAACCTCAACGCAGGGAGACAGCCAAGTGTTCACAACTAGCAGCAGCCAACCAAGATGATACCCTCAGCATGATAGCAGGCCTCTCAAGATCCATTGCATCATCATGGAATGCAGCAGTGTAAACCACCCTTGGCCCACTCTGCATCCATGTCTTCAATAGCAGCTTCAGTTTCTATGATGCACCTGACAGGAACATTTCTCCCACAACACTACCAAGAGGATCCTACTCTTGGAACCTTTGTGCTACTCCATCCGCGGTCAGAACACTTGGTCAACCCGACGCCTCAGGCCCCTTCAATTCCAAATGGATTTGTATCCACTGTTCCACTCTATATGGGTAAGGGATGGACCTTTCCTTCCCAGACTTGAAGACAGCCCCACCCAGACCCGTGTCTTCCATCATGCAGGTGGAAAATTTTACCCATCCTCTTAGTATCATACACTCATGAATCTGACACTCCACTTGAGCGGGCAAACCTCTCCACATCATACTCATACGTAAGAGTGTGTGCCAAGGCTTCTACACATGGGGATGCATTTGCAAGGCCCTCCGCAAGGATCACTGCATGTGATCCCATACTTGGTGCAACCTCAATAAAGCTAGACCCACCCCTACCACTAAGCCTAATAGACTCACTGCAGTTAGCATTAGAGTGCAAACACAATAGAAGTCCGTGCCAGCCATGCAGAAACTGTCCCACCACATGGCACAGACCTCCACGGGAACATCGCCGACGGGGTACCAGGTCTACCAGGCACATACAAGGACTATCCGTCAACCAAACGGTCTCAATTTTCTATCAACCGCCGACTCTATTGCATATCCAGCTCCAACGGTTATCTTTGTCGCCACTGCCCCTCAGGGCTCCCGTGCCCCAGCTTAGACCCAGATCATTGCTGGTGCAACTAAAGGTAGCATGGTTCCCTTTCCTCAGTTCATCCGTACCAACTCAGCCCACTTGCCGGAAATGGACACATTAATGGGTGCACCAAGAGAGGTTCCATGGCAATGGCTCCACCAGATTGCTCTCCAGGTAGGTATTGGACGTATCCCAGTCAATCTCCTATAAACAACGGCGGAGTTTCACTTGCAGGATGCAGCAGCGGATTGGTGCAACGTGAAGTAACCCTTTGCCACCTATGAGGACTTTGGCAACACATAATCATGCAATGAAGATCCCTCACAAAGAAGGAAGAGCTCTCCAAAAGAGAAAAAAAAAATCATGAAGCCAGGGGATGACATTCAGGGATACATGGACAAGTTACTACTTTTGGCCACTTTTGCCATGAGTCCTGAGGGAGAAGGCTCACAATTTTAGGCCCTCCTACAGAATCTAATCTGTGCACTCCCCGATGAGATAAGTACACATATGAATACATGGAAACATTGCAGTGTATAGGGGTTTTCAGGTGATGCTACGGACGGATACGAGCAGCTCCATACCATGAAGTAATAGACAATGTCAGCAGTAGTAGTAGTAGCTGGGGGAGGAGGTGTGCGTACCAATCTTCAACCAGCAAAATCATGTTATACCTGCGGGAGTTTTGAACATCTCAGGGCACGCTGCCCACAAAGTTGTTGGGATCAGGCTCTTCCTGCCCAGCGCTTCAGGGGACAGTGGCGCTAGTATGATGAAAAATGGAACCAGCAATGGAACGGTCAACCAGGTGACGGTCAGCCTTGCAAAAACAGGTATCTAGTCCAGCCGCAATTTCAGGATGGAGTTGTAGGTACTCAAGAAAGGAGAAAATGGCTGTTGGCAATTGGCGGAGGGCATTTACTGGATTACTAAGAACATTAGATAAGAGGGGAAATGCATCAGGCAACGAGGATGCCACTATCAAGGTGTGGGATGGTTGATGTACATGGTAGCCACACCATGCCGCTACTTATAGAAGGTCTTCATTCTTGCTAGTTGGCAACTTGTATCCCCAGACCGTTGTTTCCCAATCTGACCATTTGTGACTAATCTTATGAGTTGTCAACGTTGACCACACATAGGGAAATTCTTTTGTAATGGCCAGGGACATGTGCCTCCTCTGTTAATTCATTGTATGGTAGTCAGACCGTGCCACTTCTTAGTGAATGTTTTTGTACTTTCTAGTTGATGACTAGCATTCCCCAACCGTTGCTTCTCCCTCTGACCATTTGTGAAGCCTATGTGGAGTTGACCACACATAGTGAAAGTCTTTGGTCATGATCTGTGACATGCCTACTTTGGTCGATAATTGTCCAAGGTAGTGACGCCATGCCACTACTTATTGAAGACATGTCCCAAACAATTGTTTCCCCCTCTGACCATCCTTGACTTGTATTTTGAGTTCACAAATTCAAGCACACATGGTGAAATTATTCGGTCAAGGTCAATGACATATGCCGAACTTGGTTGGTCATCCTGCGTGCTAGCCACAGTGTGCCACTACTTATTGATGTTCTTTGCACTTGACAGTGGATCACTAGTATCTCCAACCCAATATTCCCCCCGCCGGCCGTTTGTGACTTGTGTTAAGAGTTGTCAATGTTGACTGTACCTTGTGAAATTATTTGGTCATGTTCAGTGACATATGCCTACTTTTGGTGGTCATAGTGCAAGGTAGCCACACCGTGCCACTACTTATCGAAGGTTTTTGTACTTGCTGGTCAATAAATAGCATTCTCCAACCATTTTTTTCCCCTCTGAAAATTTGTGACTTGTAAAATGAGTTGTCAACATTGACCACACCTAGTCAAATTCTTTGGTCATGGTCAATGAGGTATGCCTACCTTGGTTGGTCATTGTGCATGGTAGCCACACCATACCACTACTTATTGAAGGTCTTTGTACTTTCTAGTTGATACCATCATTACAATCCATTGCTTCCCCCTCTCACCATTTGTGGCTTGTATCATGAGTTGTCGACCTTGACTTAACAGTGACGTATGCCTACTTTGGTTTGTCATTATGCATGGTAGCCACTGTGCCACAACTTATTGATGGACTTTGTACCTGGTAGTCCATTACTAGTATTTCCAAACCATTCTCTTCCGCTCTGACAGATTGTAAACTTGTATTCTTGGTTGGGAACATTAACCATACATGGTGAAATTATTTGGTTATGGTCAGTGACATATGCCTACTTTGGTTGGTCATTGTGCAAGGTAGCCACTTTGTACCACTGCTTCTGAAAGGTCTTTGTACACACTTGTTGATGACTAGCATTCCCAGACCTTTGTTTCCCCGTCTGGCTATTTTGGAATCGAATTATTGTTTCTCAGCATTCACCACACATAGTGAAATCCGTTGCTCATTGTTAGGGAAACACATAGAGACTTTTTTGGTCAAGGTCAGTGACATATGCCTACGTTGGTTCGTCATTGTGCATGGTCACCACATTGTGCCACTAGTTTTTGAAGGTCTTTGCACTTTCTAGTCAATAACTAGCATTCCCAAACCATTTTTTCCCTCACTGACCATCATGACTCGTAACATGAGCTGTCAACGTAAGACAGCTATAAAAATGGTTAGTTACATACTCCTACATTCGTTGGATATTGTGCATGGTAGCTATAGTGTGCCACCACTTCTTCAATGCATTTGTATTTGCTTGTCCATCACTAGTATTTTAAAAACATTATTTTCCCTCTTGGCCATTTGTGAGTCGTATGATGAACTCTCAAAGTTGACCACACATAGTGAGATTCTTTAGTCATGGTCAGTGACATATTCCTATGTTCATTGATCACTGTGCATGGTAGCCACACCGTGCCACTATGTATTGAAGGACTTTGTACTCGCTAGCTGAAAACTACTATTCCTAAACCATTGTTTCCCCCTCAAACAACTTGTGAATTGCATCATGAGTTGTGAATGTTGACCCCACATTGTGAAATTCTTTGGTCATGGTCAGTGACACATGCCTAATTTGGTTGTCATTGTGCATGGTAGTCACACTGTGCTACAACTTATTGAAGATACTTGTACTTGCTACTTGATAAAAAGTATTCCCAAACCATTGTTCCCCCCTCTGACAATTTGTGGCTTGTATTATGAGTTGTCAATTTTGACCACAAATAATAAAGTTCTTTGATCATAGTGAGTGACATATACCTACTTTGGTTGGTCATTGTCCATTATCGCCACACTGTGCCACTGCTCATCGAAGGTCTTTGTGCTTGCTAGATGATAACTAGTACTCACAAACCATTGTCTGCCCCTCTGAAATTTTGTGAATTGCTAGTGGATGACTAGCATTCCCAAGCCGATATCACCCCCTCTCACTATTTGTGGCTCATTTTGTGAGTTGTGGATACTGACCACACATAGTGAAAGTCTTTGGTCATGTGTAGTGACAAATGCCTACTTTGGCTGGTCCTTGTGCATGGTAGCCACACCGTGCCACTACTACCTAGGGATCATTGTACTTGCTAATCAATAACTAGAATTTCCAAACCATGATCTGCCCCTCAGACCATTTATGACTCGTATTACGTGTGGTCTGAGTTGACCTCATTCAGTGAGATTCTTTGGTCATGGTCAGTGACATATGCCTACTTTTTTTTATCGTTGTGCATGGTTCCAGACTGCACCGCTACTTAATGAAGGTCTTTATGTGTGCTAGTCAAAAACTTGTATTCCCGAACCGATTTTTCCCCATCTCACTAGTTGTGGCTCATATTGTGAGTTTTCAAGGTTGACCATACATAGTTAGATTCTGTGGTCATTTTCAGTGAGATATGCTTACTTTGGTTGGTCATTTTGCATGGTAGACATACAGTGAAGTGCAGTTACATTTTGTTGAATAGTTTTCACAAATCATTTTTCCCCCTCTGACCATCTCTCACGCGGATCATGAACTATGAGCGCTGACCACACATAATGAAATTATTGGTCATGATTAGTGACATATGCCTACTGTGGTTGATCATTGTGCGTGGTGGCCACACCGTGCCACTATGTATTGAATGTTTCTGTCCTTGACAGTCCATAACAAGTAAACCCTAATCATTTCTTCCCCCTATGAGCATTGGAGAATCATATTATGAGTTGTCAATGTTGACCACTCATAGTTTAATTCTTGGGTTATGGTTAGTAACATATGCCTCATTTGGTTGGTCATAGTGGATGATAGCCACCGTGTGCCACCACCTAATAAAGGTATTTGTACTAACAGGTTGATTACTAGTATTCCAAAACCATTTATTCCCCCATTGACCATTTTTCACGTGTATTACAGGTTTTGAACATTGACTACACACAGCGAGATTCTTTGGTCATGATCAGTGACACATGCCTGCTTTGGTTGGTGATTTTGTATGGGAGCAACGCTATGCCACTACTTACTTAAGTAATTTTTCTTGCTAGTTCATAACTTGTACCCCCAAACCATTGTTTCCCCTCTGATAATTTGGGACACATTTTTGACCTGACAACGTTGACCACACATAATGAAATTCTTTGTTTATGGTCATTGCCATATGCTTTCTTTGGTTGGTCATTGTGCATGATAGCCACACACTGCCACTTTTTTTTTAACTTGATAACTATTGTTTTCAAATTACTCATTCTCCCTCTAAATGTTTGTTACTCCTATGATAAGTTGTGAAAGTTCACCTCACTTAGTGAAATGCTTTGGTGATGGACAGTGACATGGCTTTGGATTTCTAAGATGTCGAGGGTTTCTCCATTGCTCAAGCAGTTGCAATTTCTGCCACTCCCCTTTCTTCCACGTGAACTAGCCATGCTTGAAATCTGAAATTCATGTACTAGTTGGCCACGTCATGAGATGTCGGTTGGCATTTTTTGGCTGCCAAAATTTCATGTAATGATTCCACCTTTGCTGCTTCCCAGCTTCTTGCCATCAATCTCATTGATCTATGGCGTCAATCTCTATTGTGGACGGGGCTTCTGTGGACTAGGAATTTCTTCTTCCACGATACAAATTGTGGAGTTTTAAGGTCATCAACGATTGGATTCTTGTATCCGAGCGTTGTAGTTGGTGTTTTCAATGCAATCGCCTCATGTGATCATTCCCAAAAGGTTGCTTTGCATGCTAGAAACTGTGTTTCCTTGTCAACTGTCTAGTTTCAGGGAATTGTTTGAGTAGAAAAAGACTTCATTTGGGGACATGTCACCGTTGGTGATGATTTTATGGAAAGTTTGAGTCAATTCCACCAAGCTTGACTGCTGATGCAGACTTTGAAATGTACACCGTGCTTCCAACTTCACACACACACACATACACACACACACACACACACACACACACACACACACACACACACACATACACACACACACA
>SZWC01000671.1:130919-157141 GCA_023375785.1 Penium margaritaceum | reverse complement strand
CCGCTCTTGGTATTGCAACCAAGATAACATATCACCCTCAAACGAGGGATCCACACTTTAGGTTTGTTTGGTTTGCAACCTCACAAAGTCCGTATGTTGGTCTTTACTGTCTACCTTTGGTTGGACACTCTGTGAGGAGTCTCAAAGGCAAGAACTGTAAATGGATGCATGCAAGGTATAGGCTTTTATACTTGTAGAGCTTTGCTAAAGCTTCCGCTTGTAGTGGCTCCACTGGAGCCAACCTCAACCTACAGTCCTACTTGGCACGTCCTTAGACTGCCAAGTGTCATCCTCAAGGCAGGCTCTAGAAATCTTCCAAGAAGCTTCCTGTCCTAGTTTTGGCCACAAAGAAAATTGCGGCCATCTCGGGGTTTGAACCCGCGACCTTTGGTTTGAGACTCTGGCGCCTATTCAACCAAGCCAAAAAGGTATGGTTCCTATGATGAGCCACAGGGGACATACCCATTATGGGCAGTGCATTCCTGGAGCATCTCAGAACAGACCAAGGGGACATACTCCATATAGCAGTGCATGCCTTGTCTGTATGTGTAGCTAGCCAGCTAGGCAATGGACAAAGTGCATACTATTTCAATAATTCTCTCCCTTGCACCTCTGTCCATCTGTCACTTACCGGGCTCCATTGATGCCTTGTGGCTCACCCTTCCTCTACCGCACTCCTCATGCCGAATCCACGAATGCCTTCATAGTGCAAGTCGCTCTCCAACGGCTTGGTCATGCAGTCAGCAAGCATGCTCTTTGTTCCGCAGTGCTGCAAGTCCACAACGTTCTTCATGACAAGGTCACGTGAGTAGTGGTAACATATGTTGATGTGCTTTGTTCGCCGGGAAATGATCTCGTCTTCAGCCATCAAGATGGCGCTCATGTTGTCCACGTGTACGACCGTGGCATCCTTCTGTGCCACTATCATTTTTCCGAACAGGCTACGCAACCATTGAGTCTCCTTGTACACCTCAGATAGAGCAACGTACTCTGCCTTAGCCGTGGACACGGAAACACAATCCTGCTTCCTGCTGGCCCATGTGATGGCAGCGCCATTCAAGATGCACACGTATCCAGAGGTGGATTTCCTGTTGTCAATATTTCCTCCCCAGTCACTGTTGGTATAGCACTTTAGGCAAAGGGGGTCCGTTCCTTCCTGGCCTCCAAGGACGAGGCCCATGTAACGTGTCTTCTGCAGGTAGTGCAAGATGCGCTTGACTGCCTGCCAATGTTGTGGCCCAGGGTTGGCCACGAATCTGCTCACTTGTCCCACAGCATAGCAAATGTCTGGACAAGTCCCTACCATGGCGTACATGATGCTACCCACGGCGGACTGGTAGGGGATATCTTGCATCTCCCTTTGTTCTGCTTTGTTGCTTGGCAACATGGAGGCCTTCAGCTTTGTGTCGGTTGTCATTGGGGTGCTCACAAGTTTGCAGTCTTCCATATGATAGCGCTTCAGTACCTCACCAATGTATTTGGTTTGGTTGAGCTCGATGGTGCCTACTACTCGGTTGCGATGGATGGCAATCCCGAGGTAGTACTTGAGAGGACCCATGTCCTTCATCTTGAACCTTTTGCTGAGGTCAGACTTCAGCTCATCCTGCAGCTCGACTGAAGACGAGCAGATGATCAGATCATCCACGTACAGCGCAACTAGCATCAGCCCTCTCCCATCATCGTGCACGTTAATGCTTGGGTCATTGTGGCAATGTGCAAAAGAGATGTCGGTCATGAAACCGTCCATCTCTTTGTACCACATCCTTGGGGCCTGTTTCAGCCCGTAGAGCGCTTTCACCAGCTTGCACACCTTGCCCTTGGGAGCTTCGACTCCTTCGAGCACTTCCATCAGCACTTCCTTGTCAAGCTCCCCATAAAGGAAAGCTATCTTGACATCCATCTGGTGTATCTCCAAGTTCTTTGCCGCTACAATGCCAAGGAGAGAGCGCATGGAGGCAAAGGTCACGACAGGCGCGAACGTTTCATCGTACTCGGAGCCCGGGCGTTGAGAGAACCCCTTAGCAACTACCCTTTCCTTAAACTTGTCAATGTTGCCGTCTTGCTTCTTCTTCACTCAGAGGACCCACTTGGATCCCACCAAATAGGCCTTGTCGGGTCTATCCACCAGAACCCACATGCCGTTCTCGACAATGGACGCGAGCTCGCTATCCACTGCCTCCTTCCAATTGGCCGTATCTCGGCCATTCATGGCCTCCGCCACTATGGATGGCTCTCCCTGAGCCATGCACGACCAGCTAAGGCCGGTCCAATCATCCTCATACCGCAAAGGTGCTCTCTTTGGTCGCAAACTGCGCCGGGGTAGTGGTGCGGCTTCTTGCTTTGGTGTTGGTGCTTCCACAGGTGGTGGTTTGTCGTCGTCGTCGTCCTCGTCATTTGAAGAGTCGTCAGACTCCAAGTCAGACTCGGAAGCCCCGGTCACCTCGCTATCTGCATCCATGTCAGATGTTGCGTCATCCTCCACAGCTGCTCTCCCATTCCGACCACCTTTTGGCAAAGCGAGCCAGTTGTCGGGTGCTTGGTCTCCAGACTAAAGCAACACTATCCACTTGTCAGGATGAGAACCGCGTGGTGCGGTCCCAACGTTTGTCTGATCGGCTCTAGTGGTTCACGTCTACTGTTTTGGGCAAATGTGAGACTGAGCGTGAGCTTTCTGGTCGCCTCACGCTATGTGAGCAGGAATTTAAAGACAGTCAGATTGCGATGCGAAGGGAATAACGTCGTTTTGAGTTGGTTTTTGAATATGGACATGATCACAACATTTATAGGGCTAGTCATGAGCTTTCGAACGCACCAAACCGCGCACAATTCGGCCAAGCGTAGCTCAAGTTATGCTTGCCAAAGCGCAGGTCTCACCCACCACAGAAGCCCGACGCCGCCACTCACCGTGGCGCCTTCATTCACGTGCGAAGCGCCTTTCCCAAGGCGCATGTCCCATTGCACATGGTGTATGGGTCCCCTACACTGTTTCCATGCACCCTACCCACTTTTGGGTCGTGTTTGGTGATGGGGTGTGACGAGGTTCGAAACCTGTCCGCGGACCTGCAGTCAGAATTTTGACTGTCCCCGAGTAACAAAACGTACTACTGAGTTTCGGACGTCGAGCCAGGATTTTGGCTAAGTCCCTCAGTAACAACCTGCACTACTGGATCCGGTGGATGATCTGCCGGATCAGGTGGATCATCCACCGGACGCCTCGGCAGGCCTACCGGAGCATTTTCTCCACGTAGTATTTTTGTTACTCGGTCCGGTCGATTATCGACCAGATTTCGAGTCGCAGCCGGCTCCCAGAGCCGCTGCGCATACCCCAACTTTGGAAAGCGATATCTCCTTCGATACTTGTCCGATTCTAGCAAAACAACTTACACCGGATTCAACAACTCGTCAACGTTTAGGGGAAATCCTGCATTTTAGGATCCCAGCCAATGTCGAGTCGCCAGATCCACCGGAGCGGAGTTTCCATTTTCTGGCGGCTCGTCAGTGCCTCCCGGCGCCGCACTTGGACATGCGGAGGGGCCATTTTTCAACACCACTCTCCCGCTTTGGGAGCGAGGGTCAGGTCCAGCAGCTAACCCTTTCCAAGGGTGCATTCGTCGAACACAATGTCGCGGCTCCTCACGAGCTTGCCTGCTGCCTGGTCCCACAGCCGATAAGCTCTCGGTGATGTGTCGTATCCAACCATGACACACTTCCTAGAACGTGCATCAAGCTTGCCTCCACCTTCTCCCGACTGGATCTTCACCTATGCAGTTGATCCAAACACCTTCAGATGGGCTGCATTGGGTTTCTTTCCCGACCATGCTTCTTGTGGGGTCTTCAGCTGCTTGTCCTGCTCCTGTCCACGCTTCCGCAAGGCGGTTGCTGGTGTGAGATTCAAGAGGTAGCAAGCCGTTGTTGCTGCTTCTGCCCAAAAACGAGGTGGGAGCGTGGCGTCAAAGAGCATGCTTCACACCATACCGAATAGGGTCTGGTTCATCCTCTCGGCAACGCCACTGCTTTGGGGGCTGTAAGGGGTGGTTTGCTCGTGGCGGATGCCATGATGCTTGAGCCAGGGATTGCATGCCTCGTACTCAACCCCATTGTCACTTCGGAGCGTCTTCACTCTCTTGGACGTTTGCCGCTCCACCATGGCGATGAACTCGATGAGCTTCTCCTTGACCTCTCCCTTTGTTTTGAGGAAGTAGATCCACAACTTGCGGCTGTGGTCGTCAATGAAGGTCAGGAAGTACCTGCTTCCTCTGTTAGACGGTGTACGGAAGTGTCCACACACGTCACTATGTATGAGCTCCAAGACATGCTCTGCTCGTTGACCTCCTCTCCCAAACAGCTTCTTCTTTGCCTTCGCTTAGAGGCATGGTTCACATAATGTACACCCTTTGCCATGCTTCATGGTGCACCCTTCCATTCCGCGGACAACCTCTTGCTCCTGCATCTTTTGCAGCGTCCTGTTGGCCACATGGCCGAATTGCTGGCGCCAAAGCTCAGCATCAGTGTCCTTGGTTGATGTGGCGGCCGCAACGCTCACCGCTAGTGCATCCTTTGGCTCCGGTGCCACTGTCTTGGTGGCACATGCAAGTCCCTCATCCGACGCCTTGGTGACTTTGGTTTGAAGCAGGTAGAGGTCGTCGACTCTTGGAACTTGAAGCATGAGATCGTCTTTGGTGTACAAAATCTGGATGTCCTCATTTTTTAGGGCCACCGCTTCCTTGTTGGTGAACACCATTGTCATGTTGTTGTCGGTGATTTGTTACATGGATAGCAAGTTGGCTGCAAAGGAGGGCATGTACACCACCTTTTGAAGGTTTACTGAATTCTCCGCACCGTTCACGTTGAACGTGATCACCTTGTCCCCTTCGCCCATGGCTTGGACAACGCCGTCGTTTGCACGCTTGATGCGCATGATTGATTCGGCCATGGAGACAAATCCACCCTTCTCTTTTGATGAGTGGTGGTTGGTGCCTGAGTCAAGGGCGAATGCCCCGGGCCTAAGGATTGCTGCTCCCTTCAGGGGCAGTCCCCTAGCCCTCATGTTGGTAAGCTCCTTCTTTTCCTTTCCACCTTTGTTCCCGCCTTCTCTCTTGGGACTACGGCAGTCCCTAGCCCAGTGCTCAGCCTTGCCACAGTTGTGATAGTTGCCGGGCTTCTTGGAACTCTTCCCGCCACCATTGCCTTTCCCTCCACTGCCACTGCTTTCCCTGTTGCCTTGACTGGAGCGAGAGCTTGCACCTTGTCCACCGAAGCGAGAGGCATAGGCTGAAATTTTTGCCTCACTGCCACTGCATCGCATGGACTCGTTCCGGACGTGTTCGGCGACAGCCTCATACATCAGATCTGCCTCCTTCCAACCGCCAAATACGGTGATCAAGGATCCTCAACTCTCCGACAGCGCCATTAGAAGGATCATGGCACGCATGTTGGAGTCGACATTCCATTCCATTTGCTAGACCTCTTGCAGCACGTTGTCAAACGACTGCAAAAATGCGGGTATTGATTCTCCTTTGCTCACCCTCATCGACATCAACCTTTGGAAGATGAAGATTCGGTTTGCTAGGGCATTTGATTGATGCACGCGTGCAAGTTTTGCGTAGGCCTCAGCAGCCAACGTGCATCCTGTGATGTGGGAGTGTTGAGTCTCGTTGATGGACGTCACAAGAATGGCGAGAGCCATGTTGTTCTTCATCGTCCATGCTGCAAGTTCAACCGCATGCGTTGTCACAGTCGCATCGGCTGGTGCTATCTTGGTACCCTTTAGGATGTCGAGGTAGCCACGCATGTTCATGAGAATGTCAAACTGCCATTTTCACAATGGAAAACCTGTCCCCGTGAATTTGGACATACCTGTTAGAACTAGTGGGTGTGGAGGCACCCTCAAGAATGCCTAGCTCTCAGTGATACACGCTACCAAGGTTTGAGCATCCAATGGACACCAATGGTGAAGAGTGTGGAGCACAAGGATCACGGATGTGAGTGGGCAGAATACGTCGCATTCAGTAGATCTGAATTGAAACACGTTTTTGTTACTTAGCATAGTGAGATTACATCAAATCCTTTTAGCCTGTGATCTAAGCTTTCCTACGCATCCAAGCACGCCCAAAACGGAGTAGTTTAGCCCCTGCTAGAGCCGTCGAAGTAACCCTTGGTGGAGCCGCCCACCTAGTCTTGCACTCTAGGCAACGGGAGGCGCTTCGACGATGACCCGTCGAAGCGCATTTCCTCACCCATAAGTCAAGAAGAAGTTCATCCTGGTCAAGGAGGTCCTTATGGTCACCTCATTCGTGCCCCTGGTGCATTTGGAGGCCATTAGGAATGAACTCGGATCCCTGGTGGTGGAATATCCCGCCACCTATGGCGGGTACCAGATTCCACCCACCCAACACCCGTTTTTCGGGCTAGGCTAACTTTCTGAATAATCACTCAAATTGAGCGATTCAAAGCTCGATCTTGCATGGAAAAATCCAAGGAATCCAAATCTAAAGTCAGATCAGGTGTTGGACCACTCCTCAGTGGTCGAACCAGGGAGTATGGTCAACGGCACTCATGGCAAGGGGCACACCATGTCAACAATCTCCCCCTTGCACCGCACCCTTGATGCCCTGTCCTTGGAACCTGTAGCATTTTAAGCTTCATAGCGCAGACCGAGCTCCATGCAGCTTGCATCGTGCCTGTCCTTGGGCTGTGCCTTGGTCATGGCATCGGCGAGCATGCGCTTAGTGCCACAATGCACAATAGCCGCATCTCCCTTTGCCACCAAGTCCCGCGCGTAGTGATGCCGGATCTTGATGTGCTTGGTCCTCCTGTGCAGCACCGGGTTCTAGGTCAGGCTGATGGCACTCATGTTGTCAACGTTAAGCACCGACGGCTTCCTTTGGGGCACGCCAATCTCCTTTAACAGCCGACGCAGCCACACCGCCTCCTTTGCGGCTTCCGCGAGCGCTATGTACTCCGCTTCGGTGCTGGACAGCGCCACGAAGTCTTGCTTCCTGCTTTCGCATGAAACTGCTGCACCACCAAGCACAAACACGTACCCCGACGTTGATTTTCTGTCATCCATATCACCAACCCAGTCGGCATCCGAGTAGCCGACCAACTCAAGGGAGTCATCACGTGCTCCCCCTCCAAACACTAGCCGCGACTGTTTTGTCGCCTTGAGATAGCGGAGGATCCGCTTCACCGCTTGCCAATGCAACGGCCCAAGGTCAGCAACGTAGCGGCTCACTTGGTCCTCCGCGAAGGCCAGGTCGGGCCGCGTCGCCACCATGGCGTACATGATGCTCCCCACTGCGGACTGGTATGGCACACCTGCCATCTCCTCCTTCTCCTCGTCCGTGCTCGGGCCCATGCTCGAGCTCAACTCACATGTGGTGGTCATGGGTGTGCCGATGGGGTTGCACTCCTCCATGTTGTAGCGGCCGAGCACCTCTTGCATGTACTTTGCCTGCCCCATCTCCAACGTGCGTGCTTTGCGGTCCCTCTTGATGGCGACGCCGAGGTAGTACTTGAGCTCGCCCATGTCGGTCATTTTGAACCGACCGCCCAACTGCCGCTTCAGGTTCACCAACTCCTCCATGTTGGATGACACGAGGATGAGGTCATCCACGTAGAGGACCACAATCTGGTGCAACCCCGGCTGCTTTCGCACGTACACGCTGTGATCTGCCTCGCAGCGCTTGAAGCCAAGCTCGGCCATGAAGCCGTCCATTTTCAGGTACCACATGAGTGGCGCTTGCTTGAGCCCGTAGAGCGCCTTGCGAAGCCGGCACACCTTTTCCGGCGGCGCGTCCACCCCTTCCGGCACCTCCATGTAGACCTCCTTGTCCAGGTCGCCGTTGAGGAATGCGGTTTTTACATCCATTTGGTGGACTTCATAGTCGCACGTCGCCGCCACCGAGAGGATGGAGCGAATGGAGACAAACTTCGCCACCGGCGCGAAGGTTTTGTCGTAGTGTTCACCTTTTTGCTGGGCATACCCCTTTGCGACCAGTCGCACCTTGTACCGCTCCACCTTCCCCTCCTTGGTGAGCTTCTTCTTGAATATCCACTCGGAGCCGAAAATTTTTGCGCCCTCCGATTTGTCAATCAGCTGCCAAGTGTCGTTCTTTTCGTGGGAGGCAAGCTCATATTTTATGGCTCCCTCCCACTCAGCCCCATCCTTCTGCTGCAACGCCTCCTTGACGGTCTCGGGCTCCTCTTGCGCAAAGAACGCTCGAGCAAACCCAGTCTAGGTGCCCTGTGCGGCATCGTACCGTTTTGCCATCCTCCTTGCGCGTCCGCTTCTCCGGGGCTGCTGCTGTTGAGGTTGCTGCTGCTGCTGCTGCTGCCCTCTCGCGGCGCCACTCGCACCGCTGGCTTGCTCCCCCTCTCTCAGGGACTGTGGAGATGCGGGCTCATTACCCGCCTCCTTGTTCAGCTCCACTGCTGCCGGCGCTTCGGACTCATCGTCCAACGCGGCTGAATGCAAATCAGCTGCTCCACCATCCCCCGGATGGTTATCGCCGGTTGGAGCCGATGGGACATCACCCTCTTTTGCCTCCTCCGGCGTCTCCCCCTCGAGGAGTGGTAGCCACTCCCCACGCTTGGAGAGACCCAAGTCCTTGTCCGTCCAACGACTCTCCTCGTCAAACGTGACGTCGTGACTCTTCACGATCTGCTGCCTCCGCGGGTCGAAGAGCCGGTATGCCTTGCTTCCGCTCTCATACCCGACGAAGATGCACCGGCGAGTCCGCGGGTCCAGCTTGCCCCGCCCCTCCCGTGCCTGCACAACAGCATGTGCAACACAACCAAAAGTACGGAGGTGTGCCACGGTTGGCTTCCTCCTGCTCCACACTTCTTGTGGCGTCTTCCACACCTTGGACTCCGCGTCCTTTAGCGGCTTCGTCGGCGTCAGGTTCATGATGTACGCCGCTGTCCCTGCCGCCTCGCCCCAGTACCGCTGCTCGAGGCCAGCATCGCTCAACATGGACCGGACCATGTTGAGGATGGTGCGGTTTGCCCTTTCGGCGACGCCGTTCTGTTGCGGAGAGTGTGGCTTAGTTTTCTGCCACGCAATCCCCTTGCTCTTCATCCATGCCGAGCAGCCCTCGTACTCGCCACCGTTGTCGCTCCGGAATGCCTTCACCTTCAACTCCGTTTGCCGCTCCACAGCCGCCACGAATTCCTGCATGCACGAAAAGACATCGCTCTTCCTCTTGATGATGTAGAGGTAGAGCTTGCGGCTGTGGTCGTCGATGAAGGTGACGAAGTAGCGAGCCCCACCAATGTAGGGCTCGAACGGTCCGCACACATCCGTGTGCACCACCTCCAACTTTGTCGATGAACGCGTCCCTTTGCCGTCAAATGGCTGCCATGTCGCCTTGCCAACCACGCATGGCTTGCACACGGCATTCTTGGCTGCATCGAGGCCCTTGACCTCAAGGCCCCGTACCACTTCCTTCTTTGCCATGTCCCTCACAGTTGAGGGAGCGATGTGACATAGGCGGCGGTGCCATAGGTCCAGATTTCCTTCATCCTTTGTCACAAGGTTGACGGCGTCAGTCCTTACCGCATCAGCAAGGACCTTGGTGCGAAGAAGGTAGAGGTCCTCCTCCCTCTTGCCACGTGCAATCACCTCGCCATCTCCCTCCTTCCGGATGATGGCCTCCTTCTTGTTGAAGAGCACCTCGAGCCCCTTGTCGGTAAGGCGGCTCACTGACAGCAGATTTGCCCCAAAGTTGGGCATGTGGAGCACGTCGTAAATGGTGCACAGAATGACTTTTCCGTTCACCACTTACTCAATGCGAGTATTGCCTTCGCCCGCGGCCAACTCTGTTTTGCCGTTGGCCACTGTCATGCGCCGCTTGGTGGCGCCATAGGTGACAAATGCCGCCCGGTTGCATTGTGTGTGGCGGCCTGATCCGGAGTCGATCACAGTGACTACCGGATCTGTCAAGTCGGTAGACTCCCTGGCCATCATGGCTTGGGTGTCCTTCTTCCCGCCCTTCCCAGGCTGGTCAGACTTGTTGTTGGGGCAGTTGCGTGCATAGTGGCCCTGTTTGCCACAGTCGTAGCACTCCCCCTTGTTGTCACCTCTCTTGGTGCCCTGGTTAGCACCCTTCCCCTTCTTGCCTCCCCCTCCACCTTGAGGGCGGACGGCATAGGCAGAACTTGATGTTGCCCCACTCTCTCTCCCACCACGCCGCATGCATTCATTGCGGACGTACTCAGCCACCTTCGGGTACTTCAGCTTGTTGGCGGACCAGCCGCCTACGACGGTGATCATGGGACTCCAACTGTCCGGCAAGGCCAGAAGGAGGATCATGGCTTGCAGCTGAGGGTCGACCTTCCATCCAGTGGCTACGCACTCGGCAGTAAGGGACTCAATCTGCTGCAGGATCTCCATGATGTCGTCGCCTTCGTTGGCTCGGAGGGTGACGAGCCTCTTGAAGACGAAGAGCTGGTTAGCAAGGTTGGTAAACTGGTAGATGGTGCAGAGAGTCTTCCAGGCCACCGCGGCCTCCGTGCATCCTTGAATCAGTGCTCGCTGCGGCGGAGCAAGCGCTAACACCAACAATGCAAGCGCCTTCTTGTTCCGCTTCTTGTACTTGTCCACTTCCTCCGGCGTCGCGGTATCCGGAGGCGCGGTCTCTTCACCGTTGACCAGCTTAAGCAGGCCCTTGTCATCGGGGTAGACCTCAAATTGCCACCTCCACAAGGGGAAGCCGTTCCCATCAAACTTGGAGACGGCGCCGATGCTCTCTTGCTCGGTCGTTGCCATGGCGCGCTGCGGTAGCGTGAAGCTTGAAGAGCTAGGGTCCTAGGCACGTGGGCCCATAACCCTTTGTTAGCTCTAGTGGGTGTGGAGGCACCCTCAAGAATGCCTAGCTCTCAGTGATACACGCTACCAAGGTTTGAGCATCCAATGGACACCAATGGTGAAGAGTGTGGAGCACAAGGATCACGGATGTGAGTGGGTAGAACACGTCGCATTCAGTAGATCTGAATCAAAACACGTTTTTGTTACTTAGCATAGTGAGATTACATCCAATCCTTATAGCCTGTGATCTAAGCTTTCCTACGCATCCAAGCACGCCCAAAACGGAGCAGTAGAGCCCCTGCTAGGGCCGTCGAAGTAACCCTTGGTGGAGCCGCCCACCTAGTCTTACACTCTAGGCAACGGGAGGCGCTTCGACAATGACCCGTCGAAGCGCATTTCCTCGCCCATAAGTCAAGGAGAAGTTCATCCTGGTCAAGGAGGTCCTTATGGTCACCTCATTCATGCCCCTGGTGCATTTGGAGGCCATTAGGAATGAACTCGGATCCCTGGTGGTGGAATATCCCGCCACCTATGGCGGGTACCAGATTCCACCCACCCAACACCCGTTTTTCGGGCTAGGCTAACTTTCTGAATACTCACTCAAATCGAGCGATTCAAAGCTCGATCTTGCATGGAAAAATCCAAGCAATCCAAATCTAAAGTCAGATCAGGTTTTCAACCACTCCTCAGTGGTCGAACCAGGGAGTACGATCAACGGCACTCATGGCAAGGGGCACACCATGTCAACAGTACCCGCCTCAAGGCGGGCTGGAGTCGGATCCGCCATTTCTTACGGTTGCTCATCTTCTCTGCTTTACTGCTACTCTGCTTTGTTGAGGCCGATGAGGCTGATGAGCCTGCTGACTGCGACCGTTGTGAAAAGGTGCAGTTGATTCCGTTACATACCCCTCCCGCCGATGATCACCTAAGGCGATGGTGCTGGCGTGAGAGAACGGACTCAGGGACGTACCACCTTCTAGAAAGGGGTAGAGCTTAATTACGTTGGGAATCGAGGGTTGTTTCCAACATGGACAGAGCTATTCCTCGTCCCCTAGTCCGCCACGTGCGTGCACCCTACCTGAAGAAGCTGATGGAGCCGATGGAGCAGATGGAGCCGTCCGATGGTCGTGTCCCTGTTGTACCTGTGCGCACTGCAAGACCACGCGCTAGTCGGTCTTGGAAGTGTGCCTTAGAACCAGAAGTGTGGGCCCATAACCCTCCTTCAATGCGCCGGATAGCAACGATCTAGAAAATGGGTCCGGACATGGGAGGCCGCCAACCGCTCTTGGTATTGCAACCAAGATAACATATCACCCTCGAACGAGGGATCCACTCTTTAGGTTCGTTTGGTTCGCAACCTCACGAAGTCCGCATGTTGGTCTTTAGTGTCTACCTTTGGTTCGACACTCTCTGAGGAGTCTCAAAAGCAAAAACTGTAAATGGATGCATGCAAGGTACAGGCTTTTATACTTGCAGAGCTTTGCTAAAGCTTCTGCTTGTAGTGGCTCCACTGGAGCCAACGTTAACCTAGTCTTACTCGGCGCGTCCTTCCTTAGACCGCCAAGTGTCATCCTCAAGGCAGGCTCTAGTAAGCTTCCTAGAAGCTTCCTGTCCCAGTTTTGGCCACAAAGAAAATTGCGGCCGTCGCGGGGTTTGAACCCGCGACCTTTCGGTTGAGACTCCGGCGCCTATTCAACCAAGCCAAAAAGGTATGGTTCCTATGATGAGCCACAAGGGACATCCCGATTATGGGCAGTGCATTCCTAGACCATCTCAGAACAGACCAAGGGGACATACTCCGTAGAGCAGTGCATGCCTTGTCTGTATGTGTAGCTAGCCAGCTAGGCAATGGACAAGGTGCATACTATTTCAACAGTAATGAAAGAAATACCCACTTGCAAAGTTTAGGGATTTGCAAACTGAAGGCATGGGTTTCAGAAGATGTGCATTAGTCCTGAGGCTTTCTATCTAGTTGTGGATGTTCTTCCGCATTCATACATTTTTCCGCACATGTTTGGGTTACATAGTAACCCTTTACAATTGTTTTCTTGTCCCAAGATTTCGCAAGAAAACTACGATTGGTGGATCCATCATTTTTCTGGCGTGTCCACCAATGACGAAGTGAAGAATGTGGCGGATGTAAGAATCGAACAGCCGGACAGCAAATCCACCGGCTTTTTTACAAACAACAAACCGGACATCACGTAATTCGCCAGGCGACACCATTCATGGGAAAACGGCCACTACGGTTGGAATCCAATCCTTACGATCAGCAGGATTTAACGTTGTTATCTCTCTCTATGTCGCTCCTCCTTGGCCTCACCCTGTCTTGTTTCACGGAATTGGATGTCATGGACAACTCTTGAGACTCGTGAGTCCGGCTTCAAACGGAGTCAAAATGCATTTGAAAGAAAATATATTCAACCACTGTCATAGAAGAAGGTAAAAAAATAAAATATGCCTCTGATTACGTCATCTCCTTTTTCATAACATATGGAAACATTCAAAATTCATCCAAATTTGTGAAAGATCATTTTTTGTGAAGTTTACAACAGACGTGTGAAACTAGCATGTTCACAATGTGAGAAAACATTAATCTGATTTAAGAAAATTCATCATCAAATAAAACCATATCTATAAGAAAGTGAGAAGAAATGATTCTTGAGGTTCTTCTTCAACTAGTTGGTTAGTTCCTATACATAATACCATAATTTCTATCGCATTTGTTCAATCTCTTGTCACTTTTTTGTAGCTTTAACAGTAACCAAAATTGGGGTACAATTGAATTAAACTAGGGGTCATCAAGGTACATTGTCTTGGAACAACATGGTTCCCGCATTCGCCCACCATGCAACCTGAGGTGCGGAAAATCCAACACCATGGTCACTCGGAACTTCAGTTGTTAAAACTAAAGGCTTCAAAGGATGAAGCTGACATTCTGTCGTTCAACCGTCAGATTGAACCGGCGTAACCAGCTCCTTATGCGTGCAACCCGTGACCGAAGCAGTGCATTTCTCACTTTGCGTAGACGGAGTTGGCCAAAGTACTAGTGATGCTTTACTGCTACCGTCCACAGTTGTGAGTTTGTGTGCTCTCTGGAGATTTTGCCTTGGCGTGTGGAGAGCACAGTTGCAGCGGAAAGATAGGCTTGGAGATGTTTGGAAACCAGAACTGGAAATGACAAAGTTACAGATCAAGTACACTGAAATGAGTACAGGGTGTTTACACTATCCGGCCGGCTAGCCCAGGCCTCAGCCTACTGCTTTCCTAGCTTGCTACAACAATCTACTTGTACCTCTACTCGGTGCCCTACTTGCACCCAGTGCCTTGGGAGAGAAGTCCCCGGCCGTCGATCATCAAGATCGACGGTCATTCTTGTCTCTCAGCAAGCCGCCGCGTTAGCTCGACACCTCCCGACGATGGGTGCGGTCGCCTTGATGCGCACGCCACCATGGAACTGTGACCATCCCACAGTCACAGTCAACAGAACTGCTGTTGCCATTGACCACACGCGCTATCGGAGCCGTCCACCGAAACTGCCCCTTGGCGGGTGGCGTCACCATCAAGCCACTCGTCGAGAGAGTGACATGCAACCGTGCATTGTGTGTTTGGAACACGCCCACGAGGTTGCGTGCGAAGCCCCCCCCCCTCCCGAGCGACGGCGTGATCCTCATGTCGTTGCTCACTCGCTCCCTCCTCCTCCCCTTGCATCTGCGAGCCGTCGGGGTTGAGCCAGACCTCCTGACGCATTTCTGAAAATCAGAAAAAGGCTCAGATTACCTTAAAACCTAGGCGAGGCCCCAAATATGCCAGGAAAAGATGCGTACCTTGTTTTCACTGTCCATACACAGTGTGATTTGTACCTGATGATGGTGGTACTGTATGTGTTCAAACTCAATTGAATGGAAACTATTTTTGCGAATAGTTGTGGAAGAAATCCAGCATAGCCTTAAGTAGTTTAGGAATAGTTTGCCCAAACCATACACAATGTTTAAGAGCACACATGGGTAAACCAAAAAAAATAGTTTGAACAAATGCGGGTGACAGCACGACAGTCCATTTATAACAAGTGTTGGGCTCCATGGTAGAGGTACAGTCTCTCGGCAAACCTTCCATTGTGTGGTCCTCGTTTTGGGCAACTACGTAGCCTCTCTTATGCGATATTAACATGAATACTTTTGCTCGGTTACTATCTACCCTATGCATGCTTTGCGTGAAACACCTGCCTCTTGTTTTGTTCATGTGTCCTTGTCTTGAGCGTGATTCCAGAGGGGAGTCGCACTGCAATAGTGGGCATCGGCAACGTTGAAGCATTCCACATTGTCCTATGATGTAGCTGAGTTGCAAATTTGTCATTGTGGACTTCCACTAAAATTGACGACAAAAAGGATACAAACCCGGCTGACGTCAAAACTTATGACACGATTGCCCACACGATTTCAACATTGAGGCGGCGCAACAGGAAACGCCTGGTGTTAGCTGGTACACAACGTAGCGCCTTCGGAAAGGTCAAGCGACGCAAAAAGATCTCACCCAAAAGCCAGGGAAAGATCGGGCGCCCACTCCCCCCCCCCCCAAACAATGGCCAGCGATTGTAGCCCGTAGAATTCGGCGGCCGGGTACAGACGACTTGTCGTTATCCTTCAGTCAACTCTTCATTGAAGGCGTTGGCCAAAGGGTACGGACATCTCTTTGGTACCCTCAAGTAGTCGTCTCACCAATGACCAGATGCAGGACAACCTCGAAGTGCTTCATTGGCCACAATGTGACAAGAATTTATGTTGTATACTCGATGGATGATGTGGCGGTGGAAGAACTTATTGAGGAGGTTGGTGTGCGGCAAGCGCATGGCAAGTTCCGTCACCGATCTCAGCCACTGGATTTTTCTCGGGTTGCGATCGGATTCATCTGACTATCCAATAACGATTTCCGATTTGGCCGCAGCCATGATTTTCACCCGTGATCGACGTTGATCGTCAATCTAAATTTACACTCCGATCCTACTACATGTCCTCCAGCGCACTTACATCATCGTGGATGACCAAGTTCAGTCTGAAGAATACATCAACATGGGATATGGTAGTAGCATAGATTCACAATCATGGCATTGCATGTGACCTTCCTGTCGGACATACTCTGTTAGGATCATCTACTCTCAATAGTCTTCAAGACGCCGAATGTGAAGATAATCATTGCCAAACCGGTCCGTGGGAGACCGTCCTCAACAATAGCTTGCGACAATGGTGTTGAGTCTCATGGTCCACAAGACCGTCCATCTCCGCTAGTTGCGCAATAAAACATGCAAGAGAGTGCATTNGTGAAAGCTTCTACTCCCCATCCCGGGCTCCGGGTGGCTAAGACACACACCTTCAAACTCGGTTTGATCACGACAAGGTCAGCTGTGGCAATCCAAGCGACCAAGAACTCTTGGGAGACCAACTCATAGCCGAAAGGACATGCCAGATGCACCTCAATGTAGCTTACCTGGAAAATGAATCCAAGGGCCTTCCTGCTAGGCTCACCACTCTGAACACTATGAGTCGGGAGTCTGGGCGCAGAGTCAATAGTACATTTAACCCTAGAGGCCAGTGATGATAGATGACCACCGGGCTGGCGAGAGTAGCCCGATGCTACGGCGCTCACCTCAAGCTACGGAGAAGGTTGTTGGGCCATAGCCATAGGGGATATAGGTGCATGCATGAGAGTGGGTGTGATAGAGGGGACTGATAATGGCACGGGATGAGGTGTGTCAGAGGGGACAGTCACTCGAACACAATCAAGTATGCCAGAGGAGACCTACACAAGCACGGGATCAAGTGTGTCAGAGGGCACAAACACTAGCACAAGATCAAGTGTTCCAGAAGGGTTTGGCATCGACACGGGATCACCTGTGTCACAAGGGATTGACACTGGCATAGGATGAGGTACGCCAGAGGGGTCTCATGAGGCTACTTGAGCCACGCTCACGATGGCCGGATCATTAGCAGACGGAGACCGGACCGCAAGTGAGGAGGCCAGACAGACCCATGCGCATGACTAGACTGCTCCATCCGCAAGGAGGCCATACAAGTGGGAACGTGGTCGCAGCCCACAACAAAATGCCCAACAAGTCTCGGTAGGTGAGAGCCTCAAAGAAGAAAGCATCTCGAGACTCAACAGTGTGATGGCGAGCACGATGCAAAAAATGCCACGCCTTTGATAGTGGGGATGCCGAGCAAGGTACACATGCATCCCCAAGGTGAGACCTTGGACCCCTGTTGATCCTTGGTGTACCAGAGACAGGCGCAGGACCCCCAAATACGGGCAAGATGGAGATCAGCACAATGGCCAAACTACAACTCGTATGGCATGACATGGTCGAGAAGCGGACCATGCGGCGAGCAGTTCCAGAACCACATCATGTAGAACAAGCCCTCAAAGGCAAAATACTTCAGAAAGCCACACTCAGACCGCATGGTACAAACCGCATCCTCCATGGTGCCTTTCCAACGCTCAGGCACACCATTCTACTATGGTGTAGTAGGGGCGGAGAGCTGGTCACGTATACCATGATCAGCAAAGTAGGGATCCATCTTGCCCAAGAACTCGCAAGTATGATTTGAGCAAAATGTGCGCAGGATGTGATGTACCTGACACTCATCTATCACAAGCCACATGCAGACCACCAGCACGGCATTGCTCTTGTGGCAAAGGATGTAGACCCACCACATCCGGGTGAATTCATTAGTCAGGGTGAGAACATATCGGCCCCGATCGGCGAAGGAGTCCACTGAGAGAGGATTGAGGAGGTCTGAGAAAACCAAATCTAGCGGCCATAATGGCAAGGAGGAGGACTCAGGGCTAGAGCAACGATGCATCTTACCATGGGCACAAAAAAGACAATCTGACAATCTGTCTTTTCTGATTGACCAATTGTCTTGGGCGGCTTCTCAAATGAAGTTGCGCCCAGACTGAGGGCTACCTGACTTTGAATGAGCTTGAACACACTGGTCAAGCTCACATGGTAGAGGTCATGATGTAACAAGCGCTGGTGCTCAGGTCGAGAACACTAACGACAAACACACATACAGAAGAGAGGGGGAGAAGAAATAGAGGGAATGTAGCAAGGCAAATGATACAGTTCATCAAAAATAGAGGCACGAAGCACAATGGCATGTGTGTCAAGACCAGTCACTATGGAAAATCCAGTGGAGTGCTCAACAATAAGAGCCATCCCGGTGCATGCACAAACAGAGAGCATGCTCGCTCGTGCCAGTCACTACACCTGGGTGACGTCGCCATGTGAGTCGTCGCCTGCCAGTGTCGAAGGCGACCTGCCGCTCACCTCCTCACGCCACGCGTGGGGATCAGTGCTGCCAGATAAAACCCGGCAGCATTTCCCGTAGCCCAGTGGCCGTGGGAAGAAATCTGACGCCGTCACCAGGCTGGTAAATAATGTCGGAAAACATCCGGCAGCATTTCCCCTGCACTGGCGCGTATGGGAGTCCGCCGTCGTTGTCTCGCACCTGTATGCCAGTCTTCTACTCCTGCTGCTACTCTTTGGCTCTAATACCAAAATAGGAAAGCTAGGCAGCAGGTTGGGGCAACAGCGTTGTTGATGCAGCGTGCGGGCTTTCACACTAGTTGCTTAAGTTTACTGTCCCCTCAGTCTGCTGCTCTAGAGACTAAGTCTGGAAGCTCTCGGTTTGTTACTCAAAAATGCGCGCGCCAGTGTTAGCGCCAGAAAGCAGCTGAAAACTGAATGTGACTGATTAAGAATGAAGAATGAGCAACAATGGGAGACCCCTCCAAGTTCTAGCTCTCCCCCGCTAGAGTAGAACTTGTTACTCACCTAACCAGCCAATCAGAAAATAGTCTTAGACCTAATTTCTGGCAGGGAGGGTTTTCTTAGTGGTCCCTGCCAAACACCCGACAGCCCAAAACCCAGGCGTTGTCCGTTTTGCCTTAAAAATGGACCATACCATAGTACTAACGCTGCTAACGCAGTTGTGCGGTCAGAATCAACGAGAAAAATAGTAGTAAAGGTTTATCACTGCCTGAACCCAGGCAATGCCTACGACGGTTCACGATGCCGAACAGTTCCACGCAGCGAGACATGGACCCTAGGCAGAGCATGATGCTGCAGACGCAATGGCACAGTCAGAACCAGTGCTGGGAGCATACATACACCATTTGTAGTGGCAGTGACCGCCGGCAGCCCGACCGACGAGGACGCCTGCCGATGGAGCTGAACACATCGCCGGAGAGAGGAGGCTCCAGCGAACTGCGAGTGGGCCTCAGCGTGCGCCGGCTCCACCGAACGACACTCCAGCAACGTTGAGTCTCGCCATCTGTCATCTGCACGCTCATGTACACAAGCCAGGAAAACACAATAGAGAAGAATGAGAGATGCACAAAAAACCAAGAGGCAGGTGGTGGACCACCCACTAGGAGCTCACCGACGATTGCCCCAGTGTCGTGGATGCTGTCTCAGACCTCCTGTAGTTTTCTACAACCTATCCTTGATGCGGACGCAGCTGGCGCAAGAGCACCGACGGGTGGTGGACCCATCCACTAACAGTTGTGGGAGGGATGCCATGACGCCCTGGGTGCTTGCGGGAGTGCTTTGCGATTTTTGTGCAGACGCGGTAGCTTTCCCGGTGGACTGGCTCTTGAGCCCCATTCACATTTTTTGCATTGTCTGTCCACCGATCAGTGCCGAACTTATGCGTGTGACTAGTTGTAGCGTCCGGCTCGAGATTTTACATGTCTAGGTTCAGACGCCGTAGCATTCTGCACAAAGTTACAGCCAAAACAGTGTTTTTGGGCTGGTTTTAGGACAGACCTTGCACTGCCGAGTGCGACACCCGTCGTGCGCCGCGGCAGGTATTCATGCCGTGGACTTGTCATTTTTTATCTCTCTCCACATGTGTTTTATTTATGGAAGTAGATGTGACACTCTATTTGGGTCGCCTAGCTAAACCCTTGTTGTTTCACGTCCGACCTGTGTTGACACCGCGAGCTGACTAAGCACTCACACCCATGAGAACATGCGTGGAAGCTTCCTAGCGACACAACAGCCGACTAGGCGTCAGTGCCTGGTCAGACGGTGACGACTGTCACAAGTTGTGCACACAACGGCAAGGGTCTGGCTAGGAGACACAAGGCAAAGTATCAACATGCTTCAATAGAATTTGCAGAGAGAAATGAGAAATGACAAGTCCATGGCATAAGTACCTGCCGCGGCGCACGGCGGGTGTCGCACACAGCATTGCAAGATCTGTCCTAAAACCGACCCAAAACCACTGTTTTGGCCGTAACTCTACGCAGACATATCAGAGCGCTACGCCGTCTGTACCTAGACGTGCAGGACCAAAAGCCGGACTCTACGACTGGTCACATGCATGCATCCGGCATCAAACAATAGGTACACAATGCTAAAACATGCAAATCGGGCCCACGGCCAATCCACTGATAAACTCCTGCATGTTGCAGAAAACCTGCAGGAGGTTTGGGGCGGCGTCCATAACTCTGGAACTCTTGTCGGTCAGCTCCAGCCTGGTAGTCCGCCACCAGATGATGCACCGGTGCCACCAGGGTCCGCATCAGGGAGTTGCACGAGTATGGACACGGCCAAGTGGTCACAATTTACTGTACAGGTCGACAGGAACGTCACAAATTACAACACTCCCCCATGACCCGATGGGACGCATGTCCATACGCGTGTAGTACTGAGACGAGTGCAACAATGAATGTAACAACAAATGTAAAACAGACAAAGCCACAACCCACACTCAACCACTCTCAGGCAAGAGACGAAGTTCAAGAGAACAAATGGCCACCAGGAACTTTCCGCGTGCTAGTGCCTTCGTCAAGAAGTCGACACGTTGCATGTTAGTGCCAACCCAAATGACGGAGATCACATGTCGCTCCACCAGATCACACACAAAGTGATGCTTAACCGCAATGTGCTTTGTGCGAGCATGGAAGACACAAGAGTTCTCCGCAATGGCAAGAGCACTCTGGTTTTTGCAACGAAGCACAATGGCGGATACTGACAAGCCAAGCTCAGGGAAGAGGCATTATGGCCATACCGCCTGAGCAGCCCCTGCTCCCAGAGCACCGTACTCTGCATCCGGTGAGTTACGTACAATGCAGCCCTGCTGCCCACTCTGCCAGGACATAGCGGTCCCACCAAGCAGGAACATGTAACCGGTGCGATTGCGTCCATCTGGGCTCCAGGCCCTGTCGCTTTCGGTGTAGCCGTCAAGGACCACCGAACACTGGCGGCGAAAGCAGAGTCCAAGGCACACAGTGGAGACCACATACCGCACCACTCACACAGCGGCATGAAGGGCTCTTGCGCGTGGAGTCTACGAAAATGGGGCAAGGAGGTTGACGGCAAATAAGATGTCAGGACTTGAGGTAGTGGCCAAGTACATCAAAAATCCGATGAGACGGAGGTACAGGGTCACATCCACCGTCTCCCCTAGCTGTGTGGGACCGTCCACCTTTAGGAAATCCTGTCCGTCAGGCGTGAGAGGTGTGGAAGCTGTGGGCACTGCGCCGAGAAGGTTGCAGAAGCGCTCCCCAACAACACGTGCGTATCGGGCCTGATGCAGTAGTAGAGTACGACGTCTGCGGTCTTGCACGATCTCCATGCCAAGAAACACCGGTATAGGACCAAGGTCCTACATGCCGTAGGTAGTCTAGAAGACAGCCTTGGCCTCTTTCACCGCCTCTAGTGAAGGAGACGCGATCAGAAGGTCGTCGATATAGACCAGGATGGCGGTGAATCGCTTAAGCGTCCATCAGATGAAGAGAGAGGGATCTACCTCGCTCTGTACATATCCCGCACAAGTCATGGTGCCAGTGATCTCCTGGTTGCAACACCGAGGAGACTACTTGAGGCTGTACAAGGACTTGCGCAAGCAACAGACCTTGTCACCGTCCTCAAAGTAGGGTGGCTGAGCTACGTAAATCTCCTCATCTAGAGAGCCATGGAGGAACGCATTGTTCACATCCATCTGGTGCAGTTCCCAGTTATGCTCAGCCACTACACCGAATAGAGCTCGAGTCAGGTCATGCAGCCGACAGGGGCTAAGGTGTCAGTGTAATCGATGCCCTCAATCTAAGAGTACCCCTTGAGGACCAAGCAAGCCTTGTGGCATTCCAGTGAGCCATCCGATTTCAATTTTTTGCGAAAGACCCACTCAACCTGAATATCCTTCCTCCCAGGTGGAAGGTCGACTAGCTCCTAAACTCTGTGCTTTCAGATGGTGAGAAGCTCATCCTCACAGGCAGCACGCCAAGCGTCAGCATCCTGTGACAAGAGAGCTTCCCTCAGTGTGCCCGGGTCAGGCGCCATAGATGGAGAGCTCTGCGTGGCAAGAACATACACCTCAGTGCTAGGTCTGACAAAAACAAGATCGGCTGCTGCATCACAAGCGAAATGAAACTTGCGAGTGACGAGGTCGTGCCCTACGGGACACACTGGATGTACCTCTATGTGCTCAGTGCAGACACTCAGGCTTAGGGCCTTTGTGACGGGATCACCACTCGCGATGCTGCGAGCGGAGCGTGTGGGTACGAGACCAGACACTTGCTGAGCTCCGAAGTCCAATGGTCAAAGACGACTGCCAGGCTCATGGGAGTAACCCGGGCTCGAGGGGCGCACCTCAGGCTTAGGAACAAGCACAATCGCAGCTGGGGAGGGCTGAGGCAAGGGAGCTAGTGATGCCATGCAAGGAGATGCGTGTGTGGACGACACCGGATTCGGTGGGACAGTAGGAGCAGGTGAGGCAGGTCTACGCACACAGGCGAGAGTGCCGACGCACACAAGTACGGTCACAAGAGTACGCAAAGGTATAGGATCATGGGTACCTGTGGGAAGCGAGGGGATAGGGGTAGAAGCCGGTAGTGCTGGACAGATCTCTGGGCCACCAATGATGATCGCTAGGTCACTAAGAGCCGGAGAAGTGGAGGGAGCTCGAACGAACAAATCAGCCTGGCGAGCGGTGCTCGCAGGCGCAGACTCCCCCATCCGTCAAGAAACCTCACACGTGGGAACGTGTGTGACGGACAGCAACGTGATCAAAGTCAGATCACAGTAGGTGAGGGACTCAAAGAAGAGCGAGTCGCGGGAGTCGACAATGCGATGACGAGCAGGGTCCCAGAAGCGCCATGCCTTCGACTGCGGGGAGATGCCACGAAGGCACACAAGCAACCCCGCGGTGAGACCTTGGACTTAAGCTGGTCCTCGGTGTACCACACAGAAGCCAAGGAGCCCCAGACGCGAGAGAGGCGCAAGTCAGCACGGTGGCCAAACCAGAGCTCATGCGATATGACGTGGTCCGGAAGAGGACAGTGCGGGAGGCGGTTCCTGACCCAAGTCGTGTAGGTGAAGCCTTCACAAGTGAAGGACTCCGGAAGACCGTACTCAAACAGCATAGGGCGAACCGCATCCTCCATGGTGCGGTTCTAGCGCTCAGAAACACCATTCTGCTAAGGAGTAGCAGGAGGGGAGACCTGGTGAAAAATCCCCGTGCTCAACGAAGAAGCTGTCCATCTCGCCAAGAACCTCGCCGCCGCGATCGAAGTGCGAGGTGTGCAGCGTGTGGTGGGACTGACGCTCAGCCATCACTAGCCAGAGGTGAACTGCAAGAGCGGCGTCACTCTTCTAGCGCACACTATAGACCCACCGCATCCGGGTGACGTCATCAGTCAGGTTCAGGATGTATCGACCCCGATCGGACAGAGACTCGACAGGTAGGGGACTAAGAAGGTCCAAATAGACTAACTCAAGGGGGCGAAATGCGCGTGAACGAGAGTCAGGGTAGGTGCAACAATGCATCTTACCCTGAGCGTAGAAGAGATAGTCGGTCTTCGGCAGCTTCTCAAAAGAAGCCGCATCAAGACCGAGGGTGGGCTGTGTCCAAATGAGCTTCGACACAGTGTCGGAGCCCACATGACACAAGCAAGCGGCGATGAAGAAATCGCTGGTGCTCAGGAGACAGAACACCAGTGATAAAAAAAACAAGCGGAAGGGGAGGGGCAGCAAGGAGTAGAAGTCCGAGAGACACGAAGTAGGTCATCCACAACAGAGGCACGAAGAACAATGCTCCGAGTGTCAATAGCAGTCACATTCGTGGACTCTGCAGTGTGCTCCCCAGAGAGTCCCATCAGTGTGGAGGCACTTACAGAAAGCAAACTGAGCTCAAGGCCAGGCACAAACAGCACATCGGAAAGATATAGGGGGCCAGATAGACCATCGAAACATACGACCGCAACACCCTAGACAGGCAAGGACCGATGGTGGATCAGCGTCGGTGCCTGTGCCCGCCTCGCCAAGGAACGAGCGAAAGTCGACGACGGTCTCATGCGGCTTGGCGTAGAGAAGTCCGCACATCGCCCTGGCCGCTGTCAGCACCTATGCTCAGTCCATAGACTGATACGGACTGTTGTAGCAGGGCCACATGCCCTCTGAAGAGGCCCAGACCTGGAAGAGGATCTCCCAGCAGTCAAAGCCGTCCTGGCTGACATACCGTGGGGGCGGTGTCTCGAAGTCCTTGGGTTGCCGATCCGTAAGGAGAGCAACCATAGGCTAGGAAGGACGACGGATGGGAAAGACGCCGGGAAGAGGGAAGTTGCTGGGGTGGAGGTCAGGTGACGATTGAAACTCGGGAAAGCAAGATGTGTGTGGGGACCAAGAGCTCGTCTGAAGCTGGCGGAGACGCTCCTGAAGCACACGAATCTTGCGCTCGGGGGAGTCGCCCTCCATGCCTTGCATGCCTAGATCCTCTTACCAAGAATCAAGAGGTGGCGGGTCGGCTCCAGCTCCTATCTCTGGTTCCGGAGCTGACTGCTGTGTAAAGGGTGCGACCCCGGCCGCTCCCTCACAGGTTTGTCGTGGAGTCGTGGAATGTCCTCGAAGAACCTCGGTGAGTGTACGGATGGTGTTAGTCTGCTCTCGCTAGAGGCGACACATCTCGTCCTGCTGGCTTCGGTTGTCCTCAGTAGCTTGCGAACTTGGGCTCATGACCCCTGAGGTGGAAGAAGAGGGATCTAGTACCCTTCTTCCCTTCTCGCTGGATGGAGCCATAGCCCCGCTCATTATGGGCCGAGACGTCAACGTGGTCGAATTGCACAAACATGAGTGTTTCTCGAGAAATTGAAACGCTGGCAACTCTTAATCCTCCGACCAAAAGTTTCACTAAGGCAAGTGTTGACGTCAGCAGGAAGTTGTTGACGCCAGCATGACCTGATGACATCAGCAAGGAAAATGCTCACGTCAGCTCGCCTTCCCCTTTCTTTCTTTCTTTCTTTTGTCAACCTTCGCGGTTGTTGTGCGAGCAGGTGACTGCTCCGTAGCAGCCGCGCGGAAGCCGAGCGGAAGCTGCTACGTAGCTTTCGCTCAGCTGTTGTTGTTGCTGCGACTTCAGCTGCAGCAGCAATCACGCGGCTGCGTGCGGGGCGGCCGCCTGGCGGCTGTGTGCATGACCGTGGCAGCAGTTGTGCGCTGCTACTGTTTCTGCACGTAACGGTTGCTACACGCTGCTACCGCCGCCGCTTGCTGCTGCCGCTGCTGTTGCCGTCGTTGCTGCTGCCCCTACTGCTACGCTGTTTCTGTGCTGCTGCTACCGTTGCTGCTGCCACTGCTCCTGCCGCTGCTCCTGTGCCGCTGTCACCGCGTGCTACTGTTGTGCTGCTGCCACCGTGCGTTGCTGCTGCCACCGCGAGCTGCTGTCGCTATGGCTGCCACCCTGCAGCTATTGCTGCTCAATGCTCCTGCTACATGTACTAATGTCGACAGCTGCTGGCGAATACAGTCTCTTGCAGTTGTCGCATGCTGCTGCTAGCGTTTGCTGCTGATGCAGTCTCACGTGGTGATGGTGAGCGACATCGACGACGATTCCCTATCGTCATCGGTAGGTCCCTATGCATCTCCTGCAACGGTGACTCTCCCTACTGCTGCTCTGCTGAGTCTCTACTGCGCAGCTCGGTGAGAACTGTCTCACTGCTCTCATACCGAGAGAAGATGCGTGGAAGCTTCCTAGCGACACACCCGCGGACTAGGCGTCAGTGCCTAGTCAGACGGTGACGACAAGTGTCATAATGCTTCAATAGCATTTACAGAGAGAAATGACAAATGAGAGGTCCATGGCATAAGTACAGAAAGAAACGCTAGGCAGCAGGTTGGGGCAGCAGCGTTGTTGATGCAGGGTGCGGGCTTCCACGCTAGTTGCTTAAGTCAGCTGCCCCCTCAGTCTGCTGCTCTAGAGACTAAGTCTGGAAGCTCTGGGTTTGTTACTCAGAAGTGCGCGCGCCAGTGTTAGCGCCAGAAAGCAGCTGAAAACTGAAAGTAACTGATTAGTGATGAAGAATGAACAACAATGGGAGACCCCTCCAAGTTCTAGGCCCCCCCCAGCTCTGTAGA
>SZWC01000671.1:77177-90203 GCA_023375785.1 Penium margaritaceum | reverse complement strand
GTGCAAGAGGCGCTTGCGCGGCCCGAGGGAAAGCAGTGGGACGCCGCCATCAAGTCGGAGTTGGCGTCCATTGCTGAAAACGACACGTGGCAGCTGGTTGACAGGCCGAAAGACGCCAAGGTCATCGGCTCCAAGTGGGTGTTCAAGACCAAGTTAACAAAGGAAGGTGTGGTTGACAAGTACAAGGCGCGGCTCATGGCGAAGGGGTACGCACAGCGTAAGGGCGAGCACTGCGATGAGACGTTCGCCCCCGTTGCCAAGTTCACAAGCATCCGGGCGATCCTTGCGGTGGCAGCCGCGAAGGACATGGAGCTCCACCAAATGGACGTAAAGACGGCCTTCCTCAACGGCATCATTGATAAAGAAATCTACATGGAGGTGTCGGAGGGGGTGGAGGCACCGGAGGGCAAGGTGTGGAAGCTGCGGAAATCCTTGTACGGGCTAAAACAATCGCCCGGATGCTGGTACCAACAGATGGACAGCTTCATGGCACAACTTGGCTTCAAGCGCTGTGAGGCAGATCACAGCGTGTACGTGCGGCGCAGCAAGAAGCTCCATCAGGTTGTTGCACTCTACGTGGACGATCTGATCTTTTGCTCCTCAGACCTGCAGAGCCTACAACAGCTGTAAGAGCAGCTGAGCAGCAGGTTCAAGATGTCGGACATGGGGGAGCTGGAGTTCTACCTCGGGGTAAGCATTACGCGGAACCGGAGGGCGCGCACGCTTGAGCTTGGGCAGGCCAAATACGTGGCCGAGGTGCTGAGGCGGTACGGCATGGAGGACTGCAAACCATTGTGCAGTCATGTCTCCACGACGTATGAACTAAGTGCGGGAATGGCGCCGCAAACAAAAGAAGAGCGGGAGGATATGGCAGGGGTGCCTTACCAATCAGCGGTTGGCAGCCTCATGTACGCCATGGTGGCGACTCGACTGGACCTGGCCTACGCGGTGGGCCAAGTGAGCAGGGCCACTACACAGGCAGGTGGTCAAGCGCATCCTCTGCTACCTGCAGGCGATGCGGCACACGCGCCTGATGTTCGATGGCAAGGGGCGGGCGGACCCTTTGCGTCTGGTCTGCTACACGGATGCAGACTACGCTGGGGATGTGGACAAGCGGAAGTCCACATCCGGCTACGTGTTCTTCCTCGTTGGTGCAGCAGTTTTGTAGTGCAGCAGGAAGCAGGACTGCGTCGCCACCTCCACAGTGGAAGCAGAGTACATCGCGCTGGCCGAGGCGGTCAAGGAGGCGGTGTGGCTCCGCAGGTTGCTGGGGGAGCTGGGCGTACCGCAGTTGGAGCCTACAGTGGTGCAAGAGGACAACACCGGCTCCATCTCGCTGACCAACAACCCAACGCAGCAGAGGAGGACGAAGCACATTGACGTGCGTAATCACTACGCACGGGACATGGTCGAGAAGGGGCAGGTGGTACTGCAGCACTGCAGCACGCACAGGATGCTTACGGATTGCTTGACCAAAGCGCAACCCGCAGACCGGCACGCGATGAGCGTGGCCGGACTTGGGATGACCAGCTATGATGGGCTGGAGGGCGCAGCGGAAGTTGAGTGAGAGCAAGCAGGAGCAGCGGGCATGGAAGGTGCAAGGGGGAGAATGTTGAAAAAATGCCCCTCCGCATGCCCAAGTGCGGCGCCGGGAGGCGCTCACGAGCCGCCAGAAAATGGAAACTCCGCTCCGGCGGTTCTGGCGACTCAAAATTTGCTCGGATCCTAAAGTGGAAGATTGCCCCTGAAAGTTGACGAGTTGTTGAATCCGGTGGAAGTTGTTTCGCCGGAATCGGACAAGTATCGAGGAAGATATGGCTTTCCAAAGTTGGGGTATGCGCAGCGGCTCTGGGAACCGACTGCGACTCGAAATCCGGTCGATAATCGACCGGACCGAGTAACAAAGATACCATGTGGAGAAAATGCTCCGATAGGCCTGCCGAGGCGTCCGGTGGATGATCCGCCTGATCAGGTGGATCATCCACAGGATCCAGTAGTGCAGGTTGTTACTAAGGGACTTAGCCAAAATCCTGGCTCGACGTCAGAAACTCAGTATTACGTTTTGTTACTTGGGGACTTCGTCAAAATTCGGACTGCAGGTCTGCGGACAGGTTTCGAACCTCGTCACACCCCATCACCAAACACGACCCAAAAGTGGGTAGGGTGCGTGGAAACAGTGCACTGGACCCCCACACCATGTGCAATGGGACATGCGCGTTGGGAAAGGCGCTTCGCACGTGAATGAAGGCGCCACGGCGAGTGGCGGCGTCAGGCTTCTGTGGTGGGTGAGACCTACGTTTGGGCAAGCATAACTTGAGCTACGCGTTGCCGAATCGCGTGCGGTTTGGTGCGCTGGAAAGCTCATGACTAGCCCTTTAGATGTTGTGATCATGTCCATGTTCAAAAACTAACGCAAAACGACGTTATTCCCTCTGCAAACTGACTGTCTCTAAATTCCTGCTCACATAGCGTGAGGCGACCAGAAAGCTCACGCTTAGTCTCAGATTCGCCCAAAACAGTAGACATGAACCACAAGAGACGATCAGACAAACATCGGGACTGCACCACGCGGGTCTCATCCTGACAGAGGCAGTCTATCAGCCCAACTTTGTTGCCAACCTACTCTCTGTCGGCAAGATTACTGATCAAGACATGACGGTCGTCTTCGACAAGAACAGGGCCGTTGTCCTTGCCACGTTGGCAGTGAAAATACAGTACGCTGCAAAGAGTGTGGTGGCGGATGTTCCACGCGTGGACGGCCTCCACATTCTCCAAACACAGGTGGAGGGTGCTACCGAAGCTGGGGCAACCATGACTACCGGGGGCAGTCAGGTGGTAGAGGCAGAAAGCAGCCGCCCGTCAACAGCAGCATCAGTGGAAGCTGCTGCACCCACCCAACCCAAAGCAGTCGCTGGGATTGCCCTGGCATCGGAAGCGAACTGTGGGCAAGACCTCTGGCACAGGCGCTTGGCCCACGCCGCCCACTCCACGTTGGAGACCATGGGCAATCACGAGCTGGTACGAGGCCTGGCCTTGGGGAAGGGAGAGGGTGTGGGGAAGGTGAAGAACGTATGTGAGGCCTGCCTCATGGGCAAGGCTAAGAGGAAAGGGCGCAAGGGGGACAAGCACGGAAATTTGGCATATGAACCTCTCGAGTTGGTCCACACCGACGTATGCGGGCTGATGCGGACAGCCTCAGTCGGAGGCTGCAGGTATTTCCTCACCTTCACAGATGAAAAAACGATGAAGTTCTAGACGTTCTTCATGAAGCATAAGAGTGAGGTAAAGGAGCATCTGTAGCACTTTGTCGCAATGGTTGAGGGGCAGACCAGTAAGAAGGTCAAGGCCCTTTGTTGTGATAACGGTGGGGAATACAAGGCCTGTGAGGGCTGGCTGGCGGAGCAGGGGATACGGCAAGAAAGTATAGTACCTGAGTCGCCCGAGAGCAACGGTGTCGCTGAACGGCTCAACCAAACCATCCTCGGGATGGTAAGAACGATGTCGTATGAAGCAAAGCTGCCAAGACGGTTCTAGGCCAAGGCTAGTAGGACAGCGGCCTACATCATCAAACTCACACCTGCATCAGCCCTTCGAGGAAAGAGGAAAAAGAAGCTGCCGCCAATGACCCCACAAGAGGCATGGTCGGGCAAGAAACCAGATGTCTCACATCTGCGAGTGTTTGGCTGCCAGGCCTATGCCATGAAGCTGACGAGGGAGGGTGCAAGTAAGCTGGATCCACAGGCTAAGAAATGTCTGCTCTTAGGGTACGAAAGTGCCCAACGCTCTTACAGGCTCTGGGACCTACAAGGCAACAAAGTGATTCGTATTAAAGACGTGGACTTCAACGAGGCTGTCTTAGGAGCAGAGCAGTAGTTCAAGGACGAGCAAGTGCCCAAACCGGGTGAATGGCTGGTTTTACTAGAGACAGGCGATGAGGCACCACAGGGGTGGAGCAGCATTAAGACAACAGAGGCAAGAGGAGTGGTAGCTTCAAGGAGAGCCGCAACAAAAGACTCTGATGTTGATTCAAATTCCTCCTCCTTTGATGATGAGGACTCTTCCACTGAGGGAGAGTCTGTGGTAAGAGAACCACAGCAGCAAGAGCAGCAGCAGCAGGAGGAGCAACAGCAGCCGTCGTAGCATCAGGCAGTAAGATGCAGCTCGCGCTTAACTATCTCACCACGACAGTATGATGCTACAATTGGTGAGTGGACTGGTCTGAGTTATGCCTTCGTGGCTCATGGAGAGCCGTCCACAGTGGCAGAAGCACTTGCTCTATCGCATGGGGCCAAGTGGAAGGCCGCCATCGAAAGCGAGTTGGCCTCGCACAAGGAGAACAGGACATGGAAGCTGGTGGACTGGCCCGCTGGTGCTCACGTTGTAGGGTGCAAGTGGGTCATGGTCAAGAAGCTAAAGCAGGATGGGACCATCGACCGCCACAAGGCGCGGCTGGTGGCCGAGGGTTTTGCGTAGCGGCCGGGGAGCGAGTACGATGAGACGTACGCGCCCATCGTCACCTTTGCAATGATCCGGTCTCTCCTCGCAACAGCAGCAGCCAAGAACTTAGAGGTTCACCAGATGGATGTCTGGACTACATTTCTCTACAGAAAGCTTGACAAAGAAGTCCTGATGGAGGTGCCTGAGGGGGTGGATGCACCACTCGAAAACGTTTGCAAACTCAACAAGTTATTGTATGGGCTGAAACAGGCCTCGAGGTGCTGGTACAAGGAGATGGACGCCTTCATGGAGGGGTCCGGGTACGGTCACTACGAGAACGACCTCAGTATGTACGTACGAGATGACGATGATGGCCTCGTGTTGGTGGCTCTTTACGTCGACGACCTCATCATCTGCGCATCATCGACAAAGCTGCTGAAGAACATCAAGATGCAGCTGAGCAACCGGTTCCAGATGAAAGACCTAGGGCCTCTTGAGTACTACCTAGGCATTAGTGTCACGCGAGATCGCTCAGCCGGCACCATCAGGCTCAGCCAGACCAAATACATTGATCACATCCTCAAGCGGTACGACATGGAGGACTGCAAGGCTGTCAGCACCCCCATGGCACCAGATTGCATCCTCACCTCAGGTGCCGCTCCTACCAACAAAGCATAGCAGGTTTACATGGCAGGTGTGCCATATCAGTCTGCCGTGGGCAGTCTAATGTACGCGATGGTCGCGACTCGCCCGAACATCTGCCACGCTGTGAGGCAGCTGAGCAGGTATGTGGCCAAACCTGGGCCACAACACTGGCAAGCAGTGAAGCGGATCTTTCGCTACCTGCAGGGCACGTGGCACTTGGGCATCCAGTATGGTGGGGTGCCACAGTCGGAATCCTTGTGGCTCATGGTGTATACCGATGCAGATTGGGCCGGGAATGTCGACAACTGCAAGTCCACGTCGGGCGATGTGTGCGTGCTCAACGGAGGAGCCGTATCATGGGCAAGCCGCAAGCAGGACTGCGTCTCCCTCTCCACTGCCAAAGCAGAGTACATGGCTCTAGCGGAAGCGTGCAAGGAGACAATGTGGCTGCGCAGCCTGCTCCAAGAGATACGAGCACCTCAATCGGCCGCAACGGTGGTCAAGGTGGACAACAAGTCTGCCATCGACATGTCCAAAAACCGCACCTTGACGCAGAGGACAAAACACATCGAAGTTCGGTACCACATCAGTCGCGACTTGGTCGCTAAGGGAGTGCTAAAGCTAGAGCACGTTGCGTCCAAGCTCAACCGGGCAGACATGCTGACAAAACCCCTTCACCGAGAACTCCACCTTGCAAGAAGACAGGGTATTGGCATGAAGAGCGTAAGTGACGAAGACTGAAGACAGGACAGGTGGCCAGAGGTGCAAGGGAGAGATTGTTGTTATATGAATGCCCCTTGGCCACTAGTCTCCAGAATTGGCAAGCAGTGGACGGACCAGGCATGCACTGCTCATGTGGAGCAAGTCCCCTGGGTCCTGTCCAACAGACCAGGCATGCACTGTCCTTGTTCAAGGATAAGTCCCCTGGGGTTTTCTGATGATGGCTATTCAGATTGTCAATCTGACCGTACCGATGGATAGAGCATGTGTCAAACTGTCAGCTGTCCAAGTTTCGGGCTGATCCAACAGTCGGATTCGAAGATGCAAGATGTACCTTGGATCAGGGGATGTCTTCCCTGATTGAGGGAATGACCTCCTTAATTTAAGGAGTGACATCGGCCGAGGCGCGTGCGCTTCGGCTGCCAAAGGCACTCCTCAGCTATTTATGCCTTGTACTTGCCATTGTGTAAACTACTCCTTCACTTGATGTCTGTTGTTTGAGCAGTGCGCTTGAGACTGAGCTTGATATGAACTGCTAAGGTGGTTGAAATCTTGCTCGTGTGAGAGTGCTGACTTAATTTGTTGGGCTCTCACACCAAGGAAGAAGAAGGCTTAGAGGGTGGGAGCCCCTAACACCTTGAGCGAAAGCACCTGGGTAGCTAGGTCTCACCAGAGGCATAGTTAATTCCTTGGGGGTGATCGTGATCCTTGGGTGAAATTCCCTTGGACGGTTGGCAGTAGCCAGTGTGTCGGCGCTGTTTTCTGGACCGGAGCCTCAGGCCACATGACTGAGGAATAACACAATAAGCCACATGCACACCTCCGTCAGAATAATAAGTCCTATTTGCTCCTCCGCCAAAACAACAAGCTCCATCCACCCTTGTCCGGCAACAAAACGTCCCATTCACCCACCCGTTTTCACCATGCTTGAACAAGGATGCATGTAGATGCTCGAGCATGGTGAGATTGGGCATGCGGCCCTCCACCATGGCCATTGCAATGGAGGAGCGTGATAGCATGGAGGGGTGGGGGGAAGGGGGGGGGNTTGGGAGGCAGGGTTTCCTCGGTAAGCCCTTCTAGAAAGCCGACAGCCCGAAACCCGGGCGTCGTCCGTTTTCCATGAAAACTGGACCATACTTAATGACCCATTTTGGAAACACAGTCGTGTAGTCAGAATTATTTAGAAAAGAAAGAGCAAGGAGTTATGGCTACCTGAACCTGGGCAGGGTCTAGGCCAGTCCTCGGTCACAACAGTGCCCAAATAACATGAAACTTGGATCCTAAGCAGAGCATGACGCTGCAAGTGGAACACTGCAGCCAGAGTTGGCACATGATGCATGTAGACAGCATCTGCGGTGGCTGTGACCGCCATCGACACGACTGTTGAGGAGGAAGGCCGATGGAGCTGTGCACATGAAGCGGTTGAGGGAAGAGGCTCCAACAAAATGCGTGCAGACCAGAGCGTGTGTCACCTCGACCGGATGACACTCTAGCAGCGTCGTGTCTCACCGTCAGTTATCTGCACGTCGATGTACACTAACCGGGACGACACAACAGAGATGAATGAGAGATGCGCAAAAATGAACACTCCCACTTGACTCACAGGCGCAGTACACATTGCCTTGCAACGAGCACATTGACCAAGCAGGGAAGACTTGTCCTGGACAGGAAATACACGGGCACGGGTAGAGAGAGCAACTCACAAATGCACATTGACCGCACTCACAACCTTCTTGAACGATTCACGCTTGAGTACCTTGGTCAAGATGTCAGCCAACTGCCGTGCTGTCTCAACCCACACAATGCTCACCCTAATGTCGTGCAACAACGGACGTACATAGTAATACTCAACATTGATGTGCTTTGTGCATGTGTGATGCACGCCGTCATTGTCGGCGATGGCCATGGCACTCTAATTCTTACAAGGCAACGTGATGGACACAATAGAATGACACAAATTAGACAACAGATGTCGCAACTGCGCGCTCTCACACACGCAAGAGCCAAGAGCCACATACTAAACCCCAACAGTGCTGCGTGAAATGTAGCCTTGCTTACCACTGCGCCAGGATACAGCTGTGTCACCATCGAGAAAGATCCAACCAGTTCGTTCGTTACCCTTCACGTTGCCAGCCTAGTCGGTGTGAGTATAGCTCACTGCGACAACGGTTGGCTGCCAAATGTACATGAGGCATCATCGTGGAGTCAGGAGGACATAGCATAGCATGCAGATCACGGCCTCAAAATGGAGCTAACACGGCTCCTAGGAAGACTATAGTAGGAGGTTAATGATGAACGCAATGTCTAGCCGCGTCCTCGTTGCTATGAACATCTGTGACCCGATGACTCTCGGATACGTGGTCATGTCAACTGGCTCCCCCACGATGGTTGGGTCAAGGCTCTTCAGTTTTACCTGGCCAATGGGCAACATGGGTGAGGACGCGCTCGGCACGAGGGGTAGGGCCTTGGCGAAGCAAGCGGACAGGGTCTGGAAGTAGGCGGCCTGGTGGATGTGTAGGATGCCCTGGGAGTGGTCATACTCCAACTCCATGCCCAGGCACACTCCGGCAGGCCCGAGGTCCTTCATTTGGTAGGCGGCGTGGAGAAGGTCCTTAACGCGGTACATGGTAGCTGCATCCGAGGACCCAATGACAAGGTCGTCAACGTAGACTAGGACGGCAACAAATGGTTGGCTTCTCAGGCTGACAAACAGTGTGGGGTGTTCAGTTTTGTGAAGCGTGCGACTAATCTCCTGGTTTTAAGAGCAAGGCAACTGCTTTAGGCCATAGAGGACCTTTTGCAGTCGCAAGACCGTGCCAGTGCCGTTGTCACAGCCTGGGGGCTGTACCATATAGAGTTCCTCGCCTCTGAGTGAGCCATGGAGAACGGCGCTACTTACGTCCATCTGATGGAGCTCCCACCCGTGCTAGAAAACCAGACCGGACAGCACCCGACTAGTGGAGAACCGGCCGACCGGAGCAAAGATCTGGTCGTGGTAGATACCAGGGACCTGAGCAAACCCCTTGGCCAGAATACGGGCTTTGTACTTGTCCACGGATCCGTCGGTCTTCCATTTGCACCGGAGGACCCACTTGGTGCCGATGGCCACTTGGGCGGGGGGGATGTCCACGAGCTCGGAGAAGTGATGCTGTCGGATGGGAGCAAGCTTGTCAGCACATGCAGCCTCCCAGTGTGCGACCTCGGGAGAAGCTCGAGCTTTGCGTAGGGTGGCTGGATCCTCCGGGCGTGGAATGGGGCGGATGGTGAGGGCGTGCGCATCCTGAGCTCTAGGTGATATGTGTGAGAGCGTGGCCATAACGGCGTGTCGGTGCTCCTAATGGAGCATGGCGTAGCCTAGTACAGAGCTCGGGTGGACATTTGCAATAACAGCCAATGTAGACAAGTCAAGGGCCTTGGTGCCAGGGTCCCCACTCACGACTATGGAAATGGATATGATGGGAGTTGAAGAGCCTTGTGGGGCGACAGGGGGTCGTGGCGTGAAAAGGCGTGTGACGTCAATTTGTGTGCTCACTGATGGCCTGGGTCGGGGGTTCCCGGCCAAGCCGCGTGTGTAGAGTGGCCAGTCGTGAGGTGGAAGTTAGGGAGCGGATGGGAGTGAGTAGATCAATGTCTTGGGTGCATCCTGGAGCGGTGACTCTGCAGATGGTCCAACCCACGTAGACGGGGCGATCGACCCTACCCCAGACTATTCAACTGGCGTGGACAAGGCTGGCCGCCCAAAGGGGCTAGCAAACACGGACGGGGCGGCCGGCCCGAAGGGTCCAGCAAACGCAGATGGGGCTGCGAGCTTTGAGGGACCAGCGTACGCAAATGGGGCAACTGGCTCGGAGAGGCTAGCAAACATGGACGGGGCGACACAGACAAGGCGGCCGGCCCGGAGAGGCCAGTGGACACAAATGGGGCGGCAGGCCCGGAGGGGTTAGCACACACGGATGGGGCGGCTCGTCCGGATGGGGCTGATAGTCACGGATGAGGCAATTGGCCCTGAGGGGATAGTAGTCATGGACGCGGCGGCTGGCTTAGTGGGGCTAACAGACACGGACGGGACGGCTCGCCCGGAGGGGCTGACAGTCAGTGACGGGCTAGCTGGCTCGGAGGGGCTAGCAGGTGCAGGCGATGTGTCACTCGGAAGCGGCAGGACAGAGGAAGGACTGACCACCCTCCCCACGTGACGGGAGAGACATGGACGAGCCGGAGAAAACGAGGTCACGGGGAAACAGCTCCTCAAAGAAGAGGGCATCCTAGGACTTGACGATACAATGCCGAGAGGGATCCCAAAACTTTACGGCTTTTGACTCACACAAGACGCCAAAGAAAGTACAGGGACGTCCGCAGGGGGCAAGCTTGCCGCCTTGCTGCGCGACAGGTAACTACACAATGGCCACGCAGCCCTAGATACAAGTCGAGCAGAGGTCGGCTGGTTGGCCACACTAGTGTTGGTACGGCGTGGACCAGCGGGGAAGGGGTCTGTGGGGAGTCCGGTTCGAGACCCTGTCATGTTGGCCATGGGCTTAATGTATAAACCATCTGAGAGACTGGATTCGACCCGCATTGTGCGCATGGCGTCAGCCATGGTGCGGTTCCACTGCTCAAAAACGCCGTTCTAGGCGAGTGTGTAAGGTGCCGATGTGTCATGATGGATCCCACAGGAGGCGACGGAGGTCATGGTTTCACCCATGAATTCACCGTCGTGATCAGAACAAAAGCGAAAAAGGGGATGATCGCACTCGCTTTCTCCATCGGCGTGCCAATCACAAATGGTGGGAGCGACATCGCTCTTCGGCCGAAGGCTGAAGATCCAACAGTAGCGGGAAAAATCGTCGATAAGGGTGAGTCTGTGCTCCCCAAAAGACACTGTGGGAAGAGGGCCCACGTCATCGAAGTGGACTAGGTCAAGAGGGGCAGACACATGCGGGGTAGACAGAGAGTAAGTCAAGCAATGCATCTTCCCTTGTGCGCAATCAATGCACTCCGTGGAGAGAGTGCACTGGTGACAAACATGTGGCCGGTGTCGGCCAACGGGGAGGAAAATCGAGGGACGTGCCACAATTTGCACCGAGCGATAGATGCAGGACAACACCACCGGAAGGATGCAACGAGACAGTGCCAACACCACATGAGTACAAGACTTCCATGTTCATGTGGTCGAGGGCAGTGATGGACAGGAGGCTAAGCTCAAGGCCAGGGACGAAGAGGACATTGGTCACGAAGACGACCCCAAAGGGACCATGGAAACAAAAAACTTCGACGGCGCGGACAGGTAACATCTGGCCAAAGCCCGTTTGACCACGAGAGACATCAGCCACGGGACCAAGGAAACTGAAGGAGACAGGCGAGGCTATCATGTGATGCATGGCCTCAAAGTCAATGATCTAGGTCTCGCCAGGATCCTGGACTATTTGTCGCTAGGTCGCTAACCAACATAAGGAAGTGAGCAAGGAACGCAAACGCGGTGGACGAGGGTGTAGACCGAGACTTGTATTCATCCATCTATGCGATGTCATCACAAAGAGGATGAAGAGGGGGGGGCACGAGAGATGACGGGATGAACAAACATGTAGAGGCAAGACAGAAACTCAATCTCTATCATGCAGGGCAGGGCAAGACGGGGCAGGGCAAGGGAACAGGCGATGACAAAACTTGCACTTCCCTAGGGAGGAGGGAAACGCAGTCCAAGCTGGAGCACAATGAGCTGCTCTAACTAGCGCTCACGGGTGGAGGGTCCGAGGAAGTGGACCGACTGTGCCATGACGGTGCAAGAGCCGTGGAGGAAGGAGGGATGCGCTGGTGACGGAGGGAGGTATGTTGACGGCTGTGGTTGGTTCTAATGTAGGGCTAGTAATGGCAGGGTACGTGCAACCGTGGGAGGGGTTGAAATACTAGGCGGGGTGGTCACATCATGGGCGGCGACAGGCACGGTAGCAATGGCAAGACGGCACTCACGCTCGCGACGCATGGTGGCAATGACACACGCCTCGTCCGTCGGTATCGGGCATGTATACCACCTGTAACCTGGCTAGCCATAGTTGTGGCAGACTGAGCTGCCACCACTGGCACCGGTCCTCTGCTGTTGTTGGCCCTTGCTCTTTTCGCCCCTGCGCTTCTTCTTCCCCGAGGAGTTGGTGGAGGAAGCTCCTGTGGAAGTGGCAACGGCCATGGAGGCAATGGCAGGGAAGGCGACGATCTCGGAGCGTTGAATGCGTGAATCAGGTGAGCCTCCTTGAGGAACAGCTCGTAGGCCCAGGGCATGAGGGTGCCTTAGGCCTCCAATATAGCAAGCATTTCCTGACTCTAATGGAAGAAGACGTTGGCAAACAGGTCAATGGCGCCGCGCTTGATGGTGAGGAGTACCGCCAAAGGGGGTGGAGCAGCGTTTTTGATGCATCTGAGGATGCCCTCTGCTCTTTGCCAGTAGGTAGTGAACGACTCCGTCACCCCCATGTGGAGGGAGTTGAACTCGCGGGGCATGCGGATGGTTTTGGCCTCAGTAGAGAGGCAATGGGGACGCGTCAAGGCGTGCCATGCGGCTGCGAGGTCCATAGTCCTCCCGATGGTGAAGTCGCGAAGGAGGGGTTTGAGAGCGAGAAACGTTGATGGAGGGATGACCGGGATGAGAGCGTGGACAGCGCGACCGGCGTCATGGAGCTAGTCGACATGGTTGAGGTCGTACGGGAGGCTATTGTAAGGCCAAAGGCCTTCATCCTGAGCCCAGTTCTAGAAACTAAGCTCCTTGCTCCGGAACTGGTCGCGGGCCTGGAGCGATGGCAACGGGGACTCAAAGTCCTTTGACCTGCGGCCAGCACCCAGAGTGGGGCCAAGAACCGATGCCAGAGACTACTCACAGTGGATCTATTGCTGGCGTGGCCGGGAGGGAGGAAGGGAGGCAGAGCGTTCCCATGGCTTTGCGGTGTGGACGGCTGTAGCACCCCAAGCTTTTGTGCCAGTGCGTCAAGTTGGTGGCGAATGATAGCCAGTGGGTCCTGGGGCGTACTGCTACTACTGGTGATGACACTTGTAGGCTGTTGCTGCTGCTCTTATTGCTGCTGTTGCTATGGTTGTGGCTGATGCAGTGGCTGTTGTAGTGGCGGCTGTTGGTGCTGCTACGGAGGTAGCTACAACCGTTATATGTGATGTGCTCGTATTGCTACGACTACTACTGCTATTGTAGTGGCTACTGCTCTTAATGTAGCTGTTGTGGCTATT
>SZWC01000671.1:5744-38513 GCA_023375785.1 Penium margaritaceum | reverse complement strand
GAGACTGTGCATGAGGAGTGCGGCGAGGGAGCCGAGACCAAAGGACCGGCACCGGAAGCCCTCCCCAAGGGGGAGAGGCATGCACATTTGGGACGTGCGGCGAGACAGTGGTAGCAGCGTAGGCGGCGGCTTAAGGAGCAGTCGCAGCTGCAGCACCACGGATCCCGCGAGGCTGGTTGCAACAAAGGGCAAGCCATTGCTGGTAGTGTAGGCAGCAACAGCTTGGTTAAAACGGCACGCCTAGAGGCGATGTCATCAAGGGCCAAGATGAGCACCACAAAATCACAACAGCAAGGTGGAGGAGGTGTGCAGCACCCTATGCCAAGTTTGCAAGGTGCCGAGGGTGCTAAAAACGCAATGGTACCCAAGGCACACTCGGAGATGCTTGAGGACTCAAAAAGGAGTCCGAGGTCTCTGAAGGCGGGGGAGTACTCCGCAAAGGGCTGCGGGTCTCACATGTGAGGGGGAGCACTCCAGCAAGGAGGCAAGTACTCCCAGGTCATCTCAGGGAGGTGGCGGACTGCCGCGGCAAGCAGCAACACCAAGACAACAAGGGTCACAAGGCAGGCCATGAGGGTGCTCCCAAGTCCCGTACAGGGGCACAAGTGACGACAACGTGGAGCAAGGCGTCCGCCGCTATGTGTTGTGATTGGTGGAGGGCAGCTAAGGAGAGTTGCTCACAGTGGCAGCTTGGCTGGGCAGCAGAGCATGGCTGATGTTCAAGGACAGGGCATCAAGGTTGCGGTGCAAGGGGGAGATTGTTGACATAGTGTGCCCCTTGCCATGAGTGCCGTTGATCGTACTCCCTGGTTTGACTATTGAGTAGTGGTCGAACACCTGATCTTTAGATTTGGATTTCTTGGATTTTTCCATGCAGGATCGAGCTTTGAATCGCTCCATTTGAGTGAGTATTCAGAAAGTTAGCCTAGCCGGAAATTCGGGTGTTGGGCGTGTGGAATCTGTTACCCGCCATAGGTGGCGGGATACTCCACCGCCAGTGATCCTAGTTCGTCTCCAATGGGCTCCAAAGGCACATGGGCCATGAAGGAATGAATGTAGATGTTCCCCTGGACCAAGGTGAGCCCCTCCCCACGTTGGGATGACAGGAAGGGCGCTTCGACAGGCCACTGTCGAAGCACCTCCAGTCACTCCCGTTCGTGGGCATGGTGGGCAGCTCGGTTCCACCAAGGGTTACTTTGACGGCCATAGCAGGGACTCTACTGCTCCGATTTGGGCGTGCTTAGATGCGTTGGAAAGCTAAGATCACAGGCTATAAGAATCTGATGTAAACTCACTATGCTACGTAACAAAAACGTGTTTCGATTCAGATCTACTGAATGCGACGTGTTCTGCCCACTCACATCCGTGATCCTTGTGCTCCACACTGTTTACCATTGGTGTCCATTGGCTGCCCAAACACTGGTAGCATGAACCACTGAGAGCTAGGCATCCTTGAGGGTACCTCCACACCCACTATAGCCAACACTTCACACCCAAAGTGATTTTTTCTTCATGGGAGATGCGTTTCAGTTCATTGACACAAGACGGGCTCCTTTGAGAGTACTATTCTTCTGCTGGTATTAAACGTCTTTTCATCCCCTCTCCCAGTGTGGCTGCCCGTGCTGTGTGTGCCTCAATACTTGCTGTGCCTGATGGCCTTCTTGATGATCTTCGCACATTCAATGCTTACGCATCACTACCTAAGCATTGAAGTGGCACATACACCCTCATTTACTATTACAAGATCAAAACTAGTTATGCCATCCAGAGTACCCTTACCATCCATTTTAACCCATTATGCATGAGAGCCAATGAGTCTAATGATGCATACTGGACCCGTAATCTACATCTCCTCCATGATCTTAACAAAGCCACACCTGGACAACTTTCTTCTTGTCTCTCTATTTTGGCTACATTGGTTCCCAAGCTGTCTAACCTCTACCATCATGTTCCATGCACTGAGCTTGAACATTTTGCGTCTGAGCCTGCTCCACCCCCAAGGATTGGTTTTCTTTTTCAGAACACAATGCCTCATAGATTGGTGGAGCAAATTGCAGAGCAAACATCTCCACCGCACCATTGTGGAAGTACTGACCACATCTTTTGCCTTAGTGACGATGTCTTCCTCTGCATTGACCACAACCACGACCTTCAATGTCTTCTTCTGCCTTGACCACATCCACCACCTCCAGTGTCAAAGCATACTACTCAGGGTGCTGGTCGTGGCAATGGTGGCCATGGCCGTGGAAGGGGCGAGGGTCGTGGACATGGAGGCAGAACCCACTTAGTGCTCACATGCCATAAGGAGTTGCTTGTTGGAACTCTGGGGCCTGGGGCATTCTACCCCCAAGTGCTCTGCATCCTTTGATGGCCTCTGCATTGTGTCTGCCATGCTGGCCCCTTGGGCTCGCACTAGGATTCTCTCTTGTTGCACTATGGCTTCCAACACCATCGTGGCCTCACTGGCCTCATCTTCCTCATCCTCCTTGGCAGTGACCTCTCCGGACGACAGCTCCTCACTATAGCTTGCGGTTCCTACTCATTCTTGGGGCTGGATACTACCCCCCATGGTTTCTACCTACGATGGACCACTCTCTCCTCACTACACACCAACAGCCTGGTTTTGAGCCAGCATCAGCTTCATTGAGCCACATTCTAGTGAGCACCTGCCTGACCCTCATCATGCTGAGGAGCTTGCCGAGGAGAGGTGTATGATCAAAATTCCTTAGGTGCATGATCAGGGGGGTGAGTGTGTGATGAACATGTCCCGTTCCCTTGCCTGTGATTCATCTGGGGACAATCAGGAATATGTGCTTGATGACTATTCCTAGACTAAAGAGTGGCAGTCTTGTACCTTGCCTCACCTTCTAAAGGTCTCCACGTCTGCATGTGTTACATACATTTTCTCCCCTCCCCATGCTTTTGTAGAAAATTTTGTATCATTGATTCAGGGGCCACTCACCACATGAACTCCTGACATTCCTCCCTCATTTCCCTTGGTCCTTTCAGCTCTGTGCACTTTGTTTGATATGGATCTAGGAAACTTCTCCCTGTTCAAGGAGTTGGTGTTTTTCAGTTCACTAGGTCATGTGGCGATCCTGTCCTACCTAACATAATGCATGTGCCTGACTTAAAAGTCAACTTGCTGTATGTAACTACCCTGGATGATCAAGGCATGGACATTGCATCTAGGCACGGTGTTGGTACTGTCTCTACCTGTTCCCCTAACCGAGTTGTGCTCCATGGAATTCTCTGTGATTATCTATTTCACATTCCTCTCTCAGTTCCCTCACCTTCTACCGCCTCTGCTCTTGTCCATGTTGTGCCCTCTCTTCCCCTTTAGCACACTTCACTCTTACTCTGCTGCCTTTGTCACAGTCACACTACCGCCGTTGCTTGCATGTTGTGTGCACCACCTGCAACTAGCCTTAACACCACCAAGTTCTCTGCTCCATGTTCTGCAGACTGCCTTGAATGTACTCAAGGAGAGATACATCACTCTCCTTTTAGCACAGCTGACTCCCTGACCTCTCATCTCCTTGATCTTGTCCATGCTGATGTCATCCCCCCCCCCCCCGATTTCCATGACTTCTCGAGCAGCCTGGATGAATGCGTCTTACTTCTGTCAGATGATTTCTTTTGCTATCGATGGGTGTTTTCTCTTCATGAAAATGTCATGTGATTGACATTCTTGAGTCCTTGATTTCTCAGGCCAAACGGGCCTCTGGCCGCCAACTCCACATGTTTTGTTGTGATCGTGGCGGTGAGTTATTTGGTCTCACATCATGTCTGCTCCATGCACATCCCAAAAGAAATGGTGTATGTGAATGTCACGACCACACGGGTGCGCTCCCTCCTTTCGGCATCCGTTCAGTCCCCCTCTTTGCATTTGAAGCCATGTCATACATGACGTGGGTTTAGAATCATGTTCTCCACGGCCCGCTTCCTCGTCATCTCAACCTGTTTTAAAGATATACAGGTCTTCATGCTCACCTACATCTGGCACATGTGTGGGACTCTACCTGTTGTTGTGTGGCTTCTCGATGATCATCATGCGGGCAAGCCATTGGAACATGGTCCTCTTTGTCATTTTCTTTGTGTCTCCTTTTTCTTCAAAGCATAGGGTTTCTTGGACTCTTACCAAAGCCAGGCCATTGAGTCCCGCGACACCGTTTTCTTTAGGATTTGTTTGAACGGGATTTGGCCTCTCTGTCATCTCCTTCCACACTTGACCCAATATCTCGGCTTGGAGTAGGTTCTCTACTATCTGTCTCTATTGTACCTTCCACTTGGTTCCAGTCGGCCGGCACTCCTGTGAGTCAGGCATCCCCTTCGGTGTCTCCATACTCACCTCGCATGGCCTCTTCCACTACCAAACCTCTCTCTCTCTATCTCTCTCGGCCTCCGGTAGCCACCTCTTTGTTATCTCATTTTATAGCTGTAGTCTCAACTTCCTATCTAGCACTCTCTGTGTCCATTCCTTCCTCTCCATCCCTGCATGTGCCCGCTTCTTCCTCTCTGTCATTTTCTGTGTCTCCTGTCTCTGCTCCTCCGCAAGTGTTGCCCAGTCCATTCTTGCTGGAGGCCCCCTTGGTGTTCCGTGTGCCTCCCTATGTCCAAAGTGGTCTCCTCCGTGCACAACCAACCCAGAGCCACACGTCCTCTGTGTCAACCGGCCTGAGGCAAACGTACTAGAAAACAAGGCGGACACAATTGCACCTGCCGTCCGCTCCTAGTGTTTCAGCTAGGAGAAGATATCACCCTCATGATCATGGTTCCACACTGAGCAGTTCCTAGGCAATCACTTGCTAGCAACTGTGTCCACTTAACACTTGGTCACTTTCGCGCGAGGTGCTAGTCAAAGACTAACTCCTAGGGCTTAGACCAACCAGTGTCTTCTTTATACTGTTCCTTAGTTGGACAACTCTGTGAGGAGCATCTAAGGCCAGATTGTGTAATTAGAATGAGGAATGAGCCTGGTACATATAGTCCTAGGCCTGGCTTCTAAGGTGTGTGGGTAGTGNCACTTTTGGGGTGGTCACTCCACACCACCTCACCAGTCCGCCAATTGGCGCATCCACTGACCGCCAAGTGGCGCACTCTTCTCATGCATGGAGAAATGTCTAAGAAACTTCCCCCTGTGTCGAAAGGTCAAAAACCTCCTGCGCACATCAAGGCTCGATCGTAGGACCTGTTGTCCCCAAGTCCAACATACTATCCGTTGCGCTACACTTCTGGTGTCTCGAGTGGACTTGCACCAGGAACAAGGTTTGGGGGACTTACTCCAAGGTAGCAGTTCATGCCCAACCTGTCCGTCAAGCCATAGCAGTGGCCATGGGGCATAGAAGAACAACACTTTGCTCCCTCTCACAGGCTTTCCTCGCGTGGTCCCACTACACTAGATGTCACCACTCTGTTTGGTGAGCCCGGCCTCCGTGCTTTTCGACTAACAACACCTGCTGACTTTTCTACCTCTGCGTAATTCATTCATCCCAGCAATTCTCTTGAATTAGTCCTTGTTGAGTGTGAATTTTGTCTTGCCCTTGACATGTCGGTGTTTGGGTATGTGGCCCACTGCTTTGCTGCTGCTAGCCTCTCGCAAATACCTCCAAAGCCCATGACTGTTTATGAGGCTGGCAGGGCTTCTCAATCCACTCTGTGGGAAACAACCATGCACAAAAAACTCAATGCTTTTACTTAGCACAGAGTTTATGAGCTTTTCAAACTTCCACCTGGTATATAGGTCATTTCAGCCAAGTGGTTTTATCATGAAAAGTTGAACCCAGAAAGCATGGTCGAGTGATAAAAAGCTAGCTTCACGGCCAAGGGATTTTCATAACTTCCTGGCATCAAATTTGGTGGAACCTTTGCTCGATTGGGACATTGCACCACTGCTCAAGCCCTTCTCAGTCTTGTTTCCCAACACAGCTGGGAGCTCTAACCAATGGATTCAAACAATGCCTTCCTTTATGATAGGCTTGATGAAGAGACCTACATGATCCAACCGCCTGGCTTCACCAATGGCACCAACAAGGTGTAACAGGTGTGCAAGGCTCTCTATGGCCTCAAGCAGAAGCTACGGTGTTGGATACAGGATGCAATATCAACTCTTGAGAAGGGTATATTATGTAGAAACATGGTTGACCCTGTGCTGTTTCTCAATGCAACTTCTACCCTGCTTGTAGCCATTCTTGTGCATGTTTATGATGTGCTCATTGTGGCCCCCAACCCGGCTGCTGTGCAGTCGGTCAGGATTCTCTTCCATTCAACATACAAAATGAAGGATACCCAGTCAATTCCAGCTCAAGTCTTTTCGGGGATGGAGGTCAAGTTTGATCGCTCAAATTGTACACTACATGTTCATCACGCTGCGTATGTCCACAGTCCAAGGGAGCATTTTTCCTCCCTAGTCTCTGTAGTTCCCTCAGCCTCTACGTTAATGAATCCAGTAGGTCAGACACTGGTGAAGACACTGGATGTCTTGAATATAGGGGATCAGTGACTATAGCGGACTATCCATGTTTGATTCACTCACTCATGTATAGTGCCACCGCCACTAACACAGATATGGCCTTTGCAGTGAACTTTCTGTCATAGATCAGTGCTACAAAGAGCAACCCCTGGGGACGGCATTGCATGTGGTGCAATATGCCTGATGTATCCCATGCATAGGACTGCAGTTCACAGCACAACCCCTGTTGATGGCTTTACTTACAGTGGCTTGGCTCATGATTAAGACGCTCAAAGTCTTACAGGGAAAATATCCTTAATTAGAGACACTGCTGTTTCACGGAAGATTGGAAAACAATGGTTTGTGGCAAGAATCTCAAGCGAGGCTCAGTGTGTAGCACATGGTGCAGGTACGTATAAGGTTGTCCAACAATGTCTATTCTTGTAGCAGCTTTGTGTCCCCATCCATTGCATCACTCACCTATGCAATAAACAGAGTACAAAATCCATTTCTGGTAATGATGAAATGCATCATTCACGCATAAAGCATGTCAATGTTGAGCCCATTTTGTGCATGAGTGCATTACTACTTGCTGTTTTGGTCTGTAATTCTCACAGAAGCAGTAAGCGAAAATGTGTTCAAGTGTGGTGTTCATGCTGTTGGTCTTGTCTGTCCACAACACCCAGGATGGTCTGTGCTCACTGTGTCTCTGTTTTTGTTTGGGATTGGTTGGTTGTGGCATGTGGATGCTATAGCAAAGGGTCATGGGGGGTTTTTCATGTTAATGGTGAAATTGGTGGTCAATCATACCTTTCTTTCCCTCTTCTCTTGTTCCTGAGTGATGTGAGTGTACTGGGGCTCAGCCCCACAAAATGGGAGCTTTCATGATGGAGCTCATGCCCTCTTCTAGCAGCAGCAACAGCAGCACAAATTCAAGATGTGACCTGAGGCTACATGATCAATTTCATTCTAACTGCTGGTTTTCTTGTTGGGAGATCAAGCTCGTTGACGCTTTAGTATGCCAAGTATTTCTCCAAAAACATCTTTGGATTTATGGGGGACTCACATTCTAGCAACTGGTTGCCAATCCTTAGGGGGTTACCTGGCCATGTTTTCTCTGTGCCACGGCGAGTACCTGGCCTATGATTTTACCAAGAGGTTGCGTTTTATCCCGGGTGGTGGTGTGGTCTTGGTGTGCATCATGAAAGACGCTTTGCAAAACTCTCAGCCGATCTCTCCCTTGTACTCATTCTTGATATATTCTGAGTACCACAATCTTTGATCCAAGGTGTGTATTTTGTGGATCTTTCTCCACGCTCTCAACTCCAAAATCCTATGCTCTATGTGATTAGAAGAATAACTATATCATGGTAGTGGGGCCCAGTTTGGTAAGTGAAAAATGGCCAGGAATAGAGCACGGTAAGAGCAAGTGAAACCATGGATTGGATTGAAGCTCATATAGAAGGAGAAGTGGATAATGGTTGGATGGAGCGTGGCCTAGTCACAGTGAGTGAGTCCCACCTCGAGCACAACACTTACAGTACGACCACCGCCAACCGTGGGGTGAAGCGAGCCCTCTTGGAATTGACCAAGAGCAGCTGCTATAAGAAAATTATGGTATCATGCTCTTGGCAGAATCAGCACTGGATATTCAGACCACATGCTACCTCAAACTAACCAGCTATTCAAAGATCAATCGACATCATCCTAAAGTGTATGTAGGTAAGCCATAAACTTGTAAGCAATGAACAAAGAGATAGATAGAGACGGAGATAGTGATAGAGATTGGTCGGCCCATAGGCACAAGACCATAGCTACGTGAACCGCAAAAGCATTGATGGCTGAGCAGGGAGAAGGCCCATCATGCTCGGACTTGATGTCTGTTGCATCTATGTTGGTTTATTCTCCTGCACATATGGGTGTGTAGGGAGAGCATGGACAGCGATGATTGTATTATAAGGTCAGCACATTGTACACCAAACCAAAACCCCCCATGACCCACAGAAAAAAAAAAATATTACATGAAACCCAATGTTAGCTACTAAGCTAACTACCTCTGTCAGAGAAGCCGCGGTATCAAAAAGCTCACAAAGGTTTTTAGGCCTTCTTCCTTTGTTGACATGTGTCATGCACCCCAAAATCAATCAGACATACACTTCACCTTCAAGAGTACTAACGACTTACATCATAAGAAGAGCTCATGTCGTCAATACACAAGAGAGCATCAAGCAAGGGTTCATTGATCAGCATGCAAGAGAAGTCCTTTTATAGCTATCTGGGAAGTCGAAAAAACCAGCCACATCACCAATAGACTTGCACTGTGGGCTTGACACATAAGCATCCTAGTGTCAAGATGAGAGACCAACCATGTAGCATCCAAGAAGCTACAGAATTTCTTTCTTGAAAGCTTCAATAGAAAACAAGATGTGCATGGGGCCAGAATCAAACTCATGACCCCTCACTTGACCAAATCAACAAAATGACCAAGGTAACCACTCACCCAAATGGTGCACTCACAGGTCATATCTCACACGAGACAGAGCATAGTTGAGTCACTCTACAAGGGATCCAGACGTCATACCTCCACAAGGGGCAGGGCATTCCTGATCCGTCCTACATCACTGAAGAAGGGGCAAAAACATTCAACAAATCTCTCCCTTGCACCTTGCTTTAGTGACCATCATCAATCGTCATCACTTGCGTTGACCATGCCGATATCTTGCCTGCCCGCCTGGTGGAGATCCTTGTCCAATGGCTTTGTAAGCATGTCAGCCCAGTTCAGCCTGGTACGGACATACTCGAGCTCCACTGTCTGTTTGTAGACCAAGTCTCGAGCATAATGGTAGCGGATCTCGATGTGCTTTTTGCGCCTGGAGAGGATGGGATTCTTGGACATGTCAATCCTGCTCATGTTGTCAATATTGATGAACGTTGCCGTTGTCTGTATTGCCTTCATCTCAAATAGCAAGCTTCCTAGCCACTGCATCTCTTTACATACCTTAGCCAAGGCAATGCACTCAGCTTCAACTGTCAATAGAGAGACACATTCCTGCTTGCGACTTGCCCAACTGACTACACCTCCATTTAACATGCACGCAAAGCCGGAGGTAGATTTTCTGTCATCGTTATTCCCTCCCCAATCAGCATCGGTGGAGCACATGAGACGAAGTGACGCACATCCAGCAATGCCTCCAAAATGGAGCCCTGCGTGTTGTGTCCCTTGAAGGTAGCGCATGATGCGCTTCATGTCAGAAAACGGCCCCCGGGTGGAGGCAGTTCCAACGTGCCGGACGGGTCTACTGTGCTCACGGCTATGTTTTGTGCGGGTGGTTCTGAGTCTAAGCGTGAGCTTTCTAGTCGCCTCACGCTATGTGTCTGGGAGTTGAAGGCATTTGTGAGACAGTCACTTTTGCGAAGGGAGTAACGCAAATTTGTATTAGTTTTTGAATATAGACATGACCTAAATATTTGTAGGGCTAGTCATGAGCTCTCTACCGCACCAAACCGTGCACAATTCGGATTACCGTAGCTCTCGCTACGTCATCTGAAGCACTGCACCCCAAATCAGCCGCTCAATCGGCGGCGCGCACCAAGTCGCCCGCCGAGGCGCCCTCACAAATCAAGGACCCATCAAAACGACATTCCGGAGGCGTAGATGTCCCTACGCGTAATTGCGGTACCCCTCGCACCTTTGGGGTCTGTTTCGATGAGTTAATCATCGAGTTTGGTGATGGGGATTGATGTGGGTCGAAACCTCTTTGCGGACCTCCAGTCGGAATTTTGACTAAGTCCCCGAGTAACAAACTGTACTACTGAGTTTCGGACTCCGAGCCAGAATTTTGGCTAAGTCCCTTAGTAACAAACTGCACTACTGAAATCCGGCGGATCATCCACCGGACGCCTCGGCAGATCTTCCAGAGAAAAATCCCCCCATGGCATTTTGTTACTCGTTCCGGTCAATTATTCACCGGAAGTCAAACCGCGGCCAGCTCCCAGAACTGTCGCGCACACCCCAACTTTAGAAATTCATGTCTCTCTTGTTACTTGTCAGATTCCGGTGAAACAACTTCCACCGGATTCAGCGACTTGTCAACTTTCAGGGGCAATCCTCCTGTTTAGGATTCGAGCAATCCTTTAGTCGCCAGATCCATTGACGAGGATTTTCCTCTCTCTGGCGGCTCGTCGGCGCCTCCCGGTGCCGCATTTGGGCATGCAGAGGGGCAAATCTTCAACATTCTCCCCCTTGCACCTGCCATGCCCGCTGCTCCTCCTTGATCTCACTCATCTTCCGCTGCGCCCTCCAGCCCATCATATCTGGTCATCCCAAGCCCGGCCACGCTCAATGCGTGCCGGTCGATGGGTTGCGCTTTGGTCAAGCAATCCGCAAGCATGTTGTGCGTGCCGTGGTGCTGCAACACCACCTACCCATTTTCAACCATGTCCCGTGCGTAGTGGTAATGCACGTCAATGTGCTTTGTCCTCCTGTGCTGCGTCGGGTTGTTGGTCAGCGAGATTGAGCCGGTGTTGTCCTCTTGCACCACCGTAGGCTCCTGCTCCGGTACGCCTAGCTCCCCCAGTAACCTGCGGAGCCAAACCGCTTCCTTGACCGCCTCGGCCAACGCGATATACTCTGTTTCTACTGTGGAGGTGGCAACACATTCTTGCTTTCTACTGCACCACGAGACCGCTGTACTGGCAAGGAAGAACACGTAGCCGGATGTGGCCTTCCGCTTGTCCACATCGCCAGCATAGTTTGCGTCCGTGTAGTACACCAGACGCAAGGGGCCCGCCTGCCCCTTGCCGTCCAACCTCAAGAGCGCATGCCGCGTCACCTACAGGTAGTGGAGGATGCGCTTTACCGCCTGCCAGTGTCGTGGCCCTGGATCGGCCACGTACGTGCTCACTTGGCCCACCCCGTAGGCCAGGTCTGGTCGAGTCGCCACCATGGCGTACATGAGGCTGCCCACGGCTGATTGGTAGGGCACCCCTGCCCTATCCTCCTGCTCTTCTTTTGTTTGCAGTGCCATTGCCGCACTCAGTTCACAGGTCGTGATGACTGGACTGCCAAGTGGTTTGCAATCCTCCATGTGTACTGCTTGAGCACCTCGGCCACGTATTTGGCCTGTCCCAGCTCAAGCGTGCGCGCCCTCCGGTTCTGCGTAATGCTCACCCCGAGGTAGTACTCCTGCTCTCCCATGTCCGACATCTAGAATCTGCTGCTCATATGCCCTTACAACTGTTGTAGGCTCGGCAAATCTGTCAAGCACACAATCAGGTCGTCCACGTAGAGTGCAACGATCTGATGGAGCTGTTTGTCATGCCGCACGTACACATAGCGATCCGCCTCATAGCGCTTGAAGCCGAGTTGTGCCATGAAGCTGTCCATCTGTTGGTACCAGCTTCTAGGCGATTGTTTTAGCCCGTACAAGGACTTCCGCAGCTTACATACCTTGCCCTCCGGCGCCTCCACCCCCTCTGGCACTTCCATGTAGATCTCTTTGTCTATGATGCCGTTGAGGAAGGCCGTCTTTACATCCATTTGGTGGAGCTCCATGTCTTTCGCAGCCGCCACCGCAAGGATCGCCCGGATGCTTGTGAACTTGGCGACGGGAGCGAACGTCTCATCGTAGTGTTCTCCCTTACGCTATGCGTATCCCTTTGCCACCAGCCGCGCCTTGTACTTGTCAACCACACCTTCCTTTGTGAACTTGGTTTTAATGGGATCAATGGTTGCGTCCCATTGATCCCCTTCGGGCCGTGCGAGCGCCTCTTGCATGGTAGTTGGCTCCATTAATGCAGCCAGCATGCACCGTGTCATGCCAATCCATCGACCGGTGCTTGCGTCGAAGCGCTTCCCCACTTTTTGCTGCTTCCCGCTACGGCGCAGTAGTTTTGGTGGCGCATCGTACTTCTGCTGCGATTCCTCCGACTGAGCACGCTCCGGTGAATCATCGACCGGACGGCTCCCCAAGGATCTCTCTCGCTCTGGCAAAACATTGCCCGAACGACCGGAGCGTCCGGTGGATTTTCCACCGACGCCCGATGCACACTCTGCCGGGAGTGCCCGCCTTGGGACCCTAGGTGCCTCATCCGCCGGATCCTTCCGGTGGATCTCCTCCTCAGCTTGATCGTCATCAGAGTCCTCCGCATTGGCTCCCACCGCTGGTGCACCTTTGCGCCGGCACCCATAAGCTTCGTGGCAATTCCGCATCCACCAACATGGTCCGTACCATGTTCACCAGCGTCTGGTTTGCCCGCTCCGCCACTCCATTTGACTGAGGCGAATACGGCGTAGTTTGTCGCCATTCTATGCCTTGTTGCATCATCCACCCGCTACAGCCCACGTACTCTCCGCCGTTGTCATTGCGTAGCGCTCTGACCTTCCGGTCAGTCTCCCTCTCCACCGCTGCGACATTCTCCTTCAGCCGGTCCAGGACCTCGCCTTTCCGCTTCATGAAGTACATGAAGAGTTTTCTGCTGTAGTCATCAATGAAGGTGACAAAGTAACGCGTGCCGCTCTTTAACGCCGTCTTGAATGATCCACACACGTCACTATGCACGACCTCCAGCAGGTCCGAGGCGCCATTCACGTTCTCGTTGAACGGTTTGCGTTGCGCCTTGCCCAAAATGCAAGGCTCATATATTTTGTGCACTGCTGCATCTGTCGCCTCTTCCGTACCGTCGATGACGAGGCCGCGTACCAGCTCACGCTTCGCCATCTCCTTCACGACTGCGAGTGAGGAATGCCCCAGTCGTCGGTGCCAGTGCTCCAGATCAGCTCCCCCTCCTTTGGCCAGGTTCATGGTGTGTTCCTGCAAGTCTACTGTATCTGTCGCCGCGGGGATCACCTTGGTCTCCATGATGTAGAGGCCTCCCTCGCGCTTAGCCTCCAGCACGGGCTCACTGCCACCGTCCTTCTGCACGACTGCCCCTCTTCTCTTGAAGAGCACCTTGTACCCCTTGTCCGTCAGGCGGCTAACACTTACAATGTCAGCCGAGCCGGGTACGTGCTGCACGTCCTTGATGACGCGCTGCACCCGCTTTCCACCAACGACCACCTCCACGTCCACGTCTCCTTTGCCAGCCGCCGGCTCGACCTTGTCGTTCGCAACCACCATGGATTTGCTGGACTTGGTGTAGTTGATGAACCCGACCTTCTCGACCTAGGTATGCTCCTCTGCTCCGGAGTCAAGGCATCGCCGTTTGGCCTTCTTGAGGTAGTGGTTTTGAGTGCCGTTGAGGAGCGACTTTTTTGCTTTGGTGTCCTTGCCACCGGCCTTTGCCTCCTCGGTGCACTCACGGGCCCAATGGCCCTCCTTGCCGCAGTTACGGCACGCACCCTTCTTGGCGCCCTTCTTGCCGCCGCCAAGTCCGCCACCTCCCTTGGCTGCGCTTCCGCCACCACGCCTTTTGGTGACAAGGGCCGATGAGGACGACGAGGACTCCCCACAGCTCCGTCGTTGCACCTTGTTGCGGATGTACCCTGCGACTGCGCCATAGGTGAGCTTGTCCTCTGCCCATCCTCCCAAGACTATGATGAGAGGGCTCCAACTGTGAGCAAGGGCCATGAGGAAGGCCATTGCCTGCAACTGCGTGTCGATCTTCCATCCCACGTCATTGCATTGTGAGGCGAGGGACTCGATCTCCTACATGGCGGTGATGACATCATCTCCCTCCTCGATTCTCACTGTTAGGAGTCGCTTCATAGTGAAGATTTTGTTCGCTAGCGACTTGGATTGATGCATGGCAAAGATTTTTTGCCAAGCTTCAATTGCCAGCTTGCAACCCTCGAAATAGCCCCACTGCGACTCGGCTGTCCCGGACACCTGCAGCATGAGCGCCTCCGTGTTCTTCTTTGCAAAGGCCTCTTTCTGTGCTTCCATCGCCGTCACTTCGTTGAGGACTTTCGTTCCCTTCATGACCTCCAGCAGCCCCTTATGCGCGAGGAGAAGCTTGAAGTGCCACCTCCATAGCCCGTAGCCAGGGCCTCCTGCATACTTCTGGATGGGCTACTTCTCCTTCTACGCAATTTGCGCAGTCTTCAACTCTGCGACCTCAGAGCTTGAGGGCGATGTCGTCCCTGACGACAGTCCTGTCCGCCGCGAAAGCAGTGAGCGATGTGTAGACCGGTCAGGGCGGAGGGCCCATAACTCTTTGTCAGAAAATGGCCCCCGCGTGGAGGCAGTTCCAATGTGCCGGACGGGTCTACTGTGCTCACGGCTATGTTTTGTGTGGGTGGTTCTCAGTCTAAGCGTGAGCTTTCTGGTCGCCTCACGCTATGTGTCTGGGAGTTGAAGGTATTTGTGAGACAGTCACTTTTGCGAAGGGAATAACGCAATTTTGCATTAGTTTTTTAACATCGACATGATCTAAACATTTGTAGGGCCAGTCATGAGCTCTCCAACACATCAAACCGTACGCAATTCGAATCACAGTAGCTCCCGCTACGTCATCCAAACTGCAGCACCCGAAATCAGCCGCTCAATCAACGGCGCGTACCACGTCGCCCGCCGAGGCGCCCTCACACATCAAGGACCCATCAAAACGACATTCCGGAGGCGCAGATGTCCCTACGCATAATTGCGGTACCCCTCGCACCTTTGGGGTCTGTTTTGATGAGTTAATCATCGAGTTTGGTGATGGGGATTGATGTGAGTCGAAACCTGTTCGCGGACCTCCAGTCGGAATTTTGACGAAGTCCCCAAGTAACAAACTGTCCTACTGAGTTTCGGACTCCGAGCCAGGATTTTGGCTCAGTCCCTCAGTAACAAACTGCACTCCTGAAATCCGGCGGATCATCCACCGGACGCCTCGGCAGATCTTCCAGAGCAAAATCCCCAGATGGCATTTTGTTACTCGTTCTGGTCAATTATTCACCGGAAGTCGAACCGCGGCCGGCTCCCAGAACCGCCGCGCACACCCCAACTTTAGAGGTCCATATCTCCCTCGTTACTTGTCAGATTCTGGTGAAACAACTTCCACCAGATTGAGCGACTTGTTGACTATCAGGGACAATCTTTCGTTCTAGGATTTAAGCAATCCTTGAGTCGCTATATCCGTCGACAAGGATTGTCCTCTCTTTGGCGGCTTTTCGGCGCCTCCCGGCGCCGCACTTCGGCATGCAAAGTGGCAAATCTTCGACACTTCACGGCCTGCCAGTGAAGTGATCCAGGATTGGCCACAAACCGGCTCACCTGCCCAACAGCATGGACTATATCTGGCCGGGTGGCGACCATGGAATATATTAGATTGTCCATTGCAGACTGATATGGGATGCCCAACGTCAGTTTTCTCCGCTTTGTTGGATAGGGACATGGAGGTGGAGAGTTTGCACTCCGAGCTCATGTGTGCTGGCAGGCTTGCAATCTGCCATGTTGTATCGTTTGAGGATGGATTCGATGTATTTTGTCTGGTGCAGGCTGATGGTACCTGCTGCTTTGTCGTGCGTGATGGCAATTCCAAGATAAAAGTCAAGAGGACCAATGTCCTTCATCTCGAATGTGCTACTCAGCTGCCCCTTAAGATCGTCTAGTAGCTGCGTTGAAGAAGAGCATAGAATCAGGTCATCAACGTACAAGGCAACCAACATAGTCCCTTTTTTCTCTCATGCACGTACATGCTAGGGTCATTGTGGCAGTTCATGAAGGAATCCTTGGCCATGAACATGTCCTTCTCCTAGTGCCAAAGTCTTGGCGCTTGTTCAACCCCATAGAGCACCTTCACCAATCTGCACACCTTGTCCTCGGGAGCATCAACCCCCTCCGGGACCTCCATCAGTACCTCCTTGTCAAGTTTGCCATAAAGGAAGGTTGTCTTGACATCCATCTGGTGGACCTCCATGTTCTCGACAGCAGCAATGGCGAGCATTGACCGGATGGAGGCGAACGTCACAACTGGAGCAAAGGTCTCATTGTACTCTGCGCCAAGCCGTTGGGAGAACCCCTTTGCTACCACTCGTGCCTTGTACTTGTCTATCTTGCCATCATGTTTCCTTTTCACTTTTAGCACCCTCATCGGCCCCACAACATGAGCCCCGGCAGGTTTGTCCACCAACACCCATGTCCCATTCTCCTCGATGGAGCTTAGTTTACTGCGAATTGATTTGTCCCTCTCCGCTTTGTCAGGCCAAGTGATTGCCTCTGCTACAGATATTGGCTCCACTTGAACCGATAATGAATGTTTGAAGCCTGTCCATTCACCCCTATATGCGTTAAAATGCTGACGAGGTACTTTGAGGTGTGAAATGCTCCTTGAACCTGCTGGCTAGTGCTCTTGATGTGGAGGCTGGAGGTCTGGTTTGTCGTTGATGATGGAAGAGGCATCCTCCTCATGTTCTGGAGGATCGGATATGTTGAAATCAGATTCTGATTCCTCTGAGTCATCTTCATGAGATCCTCTCCCAGTTGCAGCACCCATCCCATGCCATTGTGCTAGTGCTTTGTCTCCCTCCTCAACGAGAGTGAGCCACACTCCCTGTTTTGGAGTGTTCTCAAGTTCGAGAAGCTCCCCGTTACTCAAAGATCGTTTGTAGAAATCCACGTCTTTACTGCAGATGACACTCTTGGCTCCTTGGTCCCACATTCAATAAGCTTTGTGGACGGTGTCATAGTCAATGAAAATACACTTCTGTGCTCTTGCATCTTGCTTTCCACGACCCTCACCAGCCTGGACCTTGGCAAAGCTTGTGCAACCGAACATCTTGACATGGGAGGTGTGTGGCTTCGTGTCTGACCATGCTTCTTGAGGCGTCTTCAGCTGTCTTGTCTGCTTCTTCTTGCCTCTCCTTCACAGAGCTACTACAGGTGTGAGGTTCACAAGATAGATAGCAGTACGTTCTGCTTCTGCCCAGAACCTAGGAGGCAACTTGGCATTAAAGAGCATGCACCTTGTCATGTCCAGGAGGGTCTGGTTCATCCTCTCTGCTATGCTGTTGCTTTGAGGTGAGTAGGGAGTAGATTTCTGGTAATCAATGCCCTGTAACTTGAGCCACTCCCTGCAGGCTTCGTTATCTCCCCCATTGTCTATCCTGAATGCCTTCACCTTCTTTCCACTATGTCACTCAACCATAGCAACAAAGGCCTGCAGATTCTCCTTCACCTCACTTTTCTTTTTGAGAAAGTACATCCAAACTTTGCGACTGTTTTCATCGACGCATGTGAGAAAACATCTGGTGCCTCCATTTGACGGCATGCAAAAGGGACCACACACGTCAGATTGGACAAGATCAAGAGGTGCGGGAGCACACGTGCCATTACACTTGAAGGGTTTCCTTTTTGCCTTGCCTTGAAGGCGTGACTCACACATGATCCTGGCACCCTCCGCCTCATCACCTAGCTCCATCCCAAACACTAGCTCCCACTTCCCCATTAGCTCCAATGTGCGATGAGCCACGTGCCCAAAGCGCCTATGTGCACAGGCTAGAATGAAAAGCCCCGGTGGTTGCATTTTCTTGTGGTTTTGTTATCGAATCATATGGTGCCAGTGCTTCTACTGCTCCAACATGTTGTTCCTCATCTGATTCTACATTGCTGCTCTCCTCATCATCACTCTTGATCGAACATTAAGCCATTGAAGTTGTCATTTTGGTCTGCAAGATGTAGCGTCCATCAAAGCAAGGAACGTGTGCGATAACCTTCTTGGCAGAGTAGGAGATATTGATGTCCTTCGTAGGGACTATCACCGCCTCCTTCTTTGAAAGGACCATTGTCATACCATGGTCAGTTATCTAAGAGACGGAGAGCAGGTTGGCTATGAAGGAGGGCAAGAAGACCACCCCCTCTAGCTTGAGATGGGAATCTCCACCATTGACACCCACAGTGACCAGCTTTTCACCAATCCCCTCAGCCGCCTCAACCTTGTCGTTGGCTACTCTGAAGTTCTTGTTGCATGGAGCAAGAGAGAGACTCTTCTTATAAGTGGTGTGCCCGTTTGTGCCCGAGTCAAGGCCGTAGGCTCCTGGCCTGAGTATCGCCCTCCCTTTGTTGAAGGCACACTCAGCCATCAAACTTTTGGGATCCTTCCCACATTTCTTCCTTGCCATTCTTTCCCATCTCCTCCCTCTCTCTTGGGTGCACTGCACTCTTGATCCCAGTTTCCATCCTTGCCACAGTTATGGCAGTTTCCTTGGCGCTTTGCAACCCTTCCACTATTGCTAGTGCTATTGTTTCCATTAAGCCCACAGGAGGAGGTATTGCGAAAGATTCCGCTGCTATGTGAGGCAAAGGCAGCCATGTTTGATTCACTGCTGCTACGACGCATGGATTCATTCCACACATACTCGGAGACGGTGGTATAGGAAACTATTGAAATCGTATGCACCTTGTCTACTGCCTAGCTGGCTAGCTACACATATAGACAAGGCATGCACTGCTCTATGGAGTACGTCCCCTTGGGCTGTTCTGAGATGGGCCAGGAATGCACTGCCCATAATGGGTATGTCCCCTGTGGCTCATCATAGGAACCATACCTTTTTGGCCTGGTTGAATAGGCACCGGAGTCTCAAACGAGATGTTGCGAGTTCAAACCCCACGACAGCCGCAATTTTCTTTGTGGCCAAAATTGGGACAAGAAGCTTCTAGGAAGCTTACTAGAGCCTGCCTTGAGGATGAAACTTGGCGGTCTAAGGACGCGCCAAGTAGGACTCAAGGTTGAGGTTGGCACTACTGGAGCAACTACAAGTGGAGGCTTTAGCAAAAGCTCTTCAAGTATAAAGGCATGTACCTTACATGCATCCATTTACAGTTCTTGCCTCTAAGACTCCTCACGGACTGTCCAACCAAAGGTAGACACTAAAGACCAACATGCGGACTTCGTGAGGTTGCAAACCAAACGAACCTAAAGTGTGGATCCCTTTTTCGAGGGTGATATGTTATCTTGGTTGCAATACCAAGAGCGGTTGGCGGCCTCCCATGTCAGGACCCGTTTTCTAGACCGTTGCTATCCGCCACATTGACAAAGGGTCATGGGCCCACACTTCTGGTTCTAAGGCACGCTTCTAAGACCGTCTTGCGCATGTGGTCTTGTAGGGCGCACAAGTACAACGGGGACACAAACATCGGATGGCTACATCTGCTCCATCAGCTCCATCGGCTTCTTCAGGTAGGGTGCGTGCACGTAGCGGACTTGTGGACAAGGAATAGCTATGTCCATGTTGGACAAGATCCTCGAGCCCCAACAAGATTAAGCTCTACCCCTTTTTAGAAGGTGGTACGACCCCGAGTCCGTTCTCTCACAACGGCACCATCGCCTTAGGCGATCATCGGCGGGAGGGGTATGCAACAGAACTAACTGCACCTTTGACAACGGTTACAGTGAGCAACCTCATCAGCCTCATTGGCCTCAACAAAGCAGAGTAGCAACAAATCCGAGAAGACGAGCAACCGCAGGACATGGCAGATCCGACTCAAGCCCGCCTTGAGGTGGCTATGTCCAAATTCACGGGGGCAGGTTTTCCCTTGTGCGAATGGCAGTTTGAGATTGTCATGAACGTGCGTGGCTACCTCGACATCCTAAAAGGGACCGAGACAGCACCCGCCGATGCGACGGTGATGACGCATGCGGCTGACCTTGCATCATGGACGATGAAGAACAACATGGCTCTCGCCATTCTAGTGACGTCCATCAACGAGACTCAATACTCCCACATCACATGATGCACCTTGGCTGCCGAGGCCTACGGAAAGCTCTCACGCTGCATCAATCGAACACCCTAGCAAACTGACTCTTCATCTTCCAAAGGTTGATGTCAATAAGGGTGAGCAAAGGAGAATCGATACCCGCATTTTTTCAGTCGTTCGACAACGTACTGCAAGAGGTCCAACAAATGGAATTGAATCTCGACTCCAACATGCGTGCCATGATCCTTCTAATTGCACTACTAGAAAGCTGGGGGCCATTGATCACCGTATTTGGAGGTTGGAAGGAGGCGGATCTGACGGATGAGGGTGTCGCTGAACACGTCCGCAACAAGTCCATGCGACGCAGTAGCAATGTGGCAAATATCTCAGCCTATACCTCGTGTTTTGGTGGACAAGGTGCAAGCTCTCGCTCTAGTCAAGGTAACCGCGGAAGTGGTGGTGGTGGAGGGAAAGGCAATGATGGCGGGAAGAGTTCCAAGAAGCCTGACAACTGTCACAACTGTGGCAAGGCTGGGCACTGGGCTAGGGACTGCCGTAGTCCCAAGAAAGAAGGCGGGAACAAAGGTGGGAAGGAGAAGCAGGAGCTCACCAACATGATGGCTAGGGGGCTTTCCATGAAGGGGGCAGCAATCCTTAGGCCTAGGGCATTTGCCCTTAACTCGGGCACCAACTACCACTCATCAAAAGAGAAGGGTGGATTTGTCTCCATGGACAAATCTGTCATGCGCATCAAGTGTGAAAACGGCGGCGTCCTCCAAGCCATGGGCAAAGGGGACAAGGTGATGATGTTCAACGTGAACGGTGCAGAGAAGGCCGTCAACCTTCAAAAGGTGGTGGACATGCCCTCCTTTGTAGCCAACTCGCTGTCTGTCTCACAAACTTACCGACAACAACATGACAGTGGTGTTCACCAAGAAGGAAGCGATGGCCCTAAGAAACCAGGACATCCAGATTTTGTACACCAAAGACGACTTCATACTTCAAGTTCCAAGAGTCGACGGCCTCTCCGTACTTCAAACCAAAGTCACCAAGGCGTCGGATGAGGGACTCGCATGTGCCACCAAGAAAGTGGCACCGAAGCCCAGGGATGCACCACCGGAAACCGTTGCGGCCACCACATCAACCAAGGACTCTGATGTTGAGTTCTGGCACCGGCGATTTAGCCACGTGGCCAACAACACATTGTAGAAGATGTAGGAGCAAGAGGTACTCCGCGGAATGGAAGGGTGTACATTGTGTGAACCATGCCTCCAAACAAAGACAAAGAAGAAGTCGTCACGGAGAGGAGGTCAACGAGTAGAGCATGTCTTGGAAATGATGCACAATGACGTGTGTGGACCCTTCCATACACCATCCAATAGAGGAAGCAACTACTTCCTGACCTTCATTGACTACCATAGCCACAAGTTGTGGATCTACTACCTCAAAACAAAGGGAGAGGTCAAGGAGAAGCTCCTCGAGTTCGTTGCCATGGTGGAGCGGCAAACGTCCAAGAAAGTGAAGATGCTCCGAAGTGACAACGGGGGTGAGTATGAGGCATTCAAGCCTTGGCTCAAGCATCATGGTATCTGCCACAAGCAAACCACCCCTTACAACCCCCAAAGCAACGGCGTTGCTGAGAGGATGAACCAGACCCTTCTCGGCATGGTGCGAAGCATGCTCTTCGACGCCAAGGTCCCACCTCACTTTTGGGCAGAAGTAGCAACAACGGCGTGCTACCTCCTGAACCTCACACCAGCAACTGCCTTGTGGAAGCATGGAAAGGAGCAGGAAAAGCAACTGAATACCCCACAGGAAGCATGGTCGGGAAAGAAATCCAACGCATCTCATCTGAAGGTGTTTGAGTCAACTGCATGGGTGAAGATCCATTCAGGAGAAGGTGGAGGCAAGCTCGACGCACGTTCCAAGAAGTGCGTCATGGTTGGGTACAACACGTCACAAAAGGCCTATTGGCTTTGGGACCAGGCAGCAGGCAAGCTCATGAGGAGCCGCGACGTCGTGTTCGACGAACACATCTTTGGAAAGGGAGAGCTGCTGGACCTGATCTTCGCTCCCAAAGGGAGAGAGTGGATAGTGTTGCTTGAGTCAAAATACCAAGTACCCAACAACTGGCTCGCTTTTCTAGCAGGTGGTGGGAATGGGAGAGTAGCTGCAGAGGATGACGCAGCATCTGACATGGATGCCGATACCAAGGCGTCGGGAGCTTCTGAGTGTGACGTGGAGTCTGTCAACTCTTTTGACGACAACGACGACAACAAACCACCACCTGTGAAGCACCAGCACCAAATCAAGAAGCCGCACCAGCACCCCAGCACAGTTTGCGACCAAAGAAAGTACCTTTGCAATATGAGGATGATTGGAACATCCTTAGTTGGTCGTGCATGGCTCACGGAGAGCCATCCACAATGGCAGAGGAGATAAATGGCCCACATGCGACCAAGTGGAAGGAGGTAGTTGACAGCGAGCTCGCATCTATTGCTAAGAACGGCATGTGGGTGCTGGTGAATAGATTCGACAAGGCCCACATGGTGGGATCCAAATGGGTCCCCTGAGTGAAGAAGAAGCAAGACGGCAGCATCGACAAGTTCAAGGCAAGGGTAGTGGCTAAGGGGTTCTCTCAACGCCCGGACTCTGAGTACGATGAGACATTTGTGCTCGTTGTGACCTTTGCCTCCATCCGCTCTCTCCTTGGCGTTGCAGCCGCAAAGAACCTAGAGATACACCAGATGGAAATCAGGACAACTTTTCTTTATGGGAAGCTTGACAAGGAAGTGCTGATGGAGATGCCCGAAGGAGTCAAAGGTCCCAATGGCAAGGTGTGCAAGTTGGTGAAAGCACTCCACGGGCTGAAACAGGCCCCAACGATTTGGTACAAAGAGATGGACGGTTTCATGACCGGTCTCTCCTTTGCGCATTGCCAGAATGACCCGAGCATGTATGTGCGCGATGATGGGAGAGGGATGATGCTGGTTGCGCTATACGTGGATGATCTGATCATCTGCTCGTCTTCGGTCGAGCTGCTAGATGAGCTGAAGTCTGACCTCAGCAAAAGGTCCAAAATGAAGGACATGGTTCCTCTTGAGTACTACCTCCGGATTGCCATCCACCGCAACCAAGTAACAGGCACAACCGAACTCAACCAAACAAAATACATCGGTAAGGTAATAAATTGCTACCACATGGAAGACAGCAAACCTGTCAGTACCCCAATGACGACCGATACAAAGCTGAGGGCCTCCATGTCGCCAAGCCATGAAGCACAACAAAGGAAGATGCAAGACATCCCCTACCATTCTGCCATGGGTAGCATCATGTACGCCATGATAGGGACTCTTCCGGACATCTGCTATGCTGTAGGACAAGTGAGGAGTTTTGTGGCCAACCCTGGGCAACAACACTGGCAGGCAGTCAAGCGCATCTTGTGCTACTTGCAGAAGACACATCACATGTGCCTTGTCATTCGAGACCAAGAAGGAACGGAGCCCCTTCGCGTGAAGTGCTATACCGACGCTGACTAGGGAGGAAATCTTGACGATAGGAAATCCACCTCTAAAAATGTGTGTGTCTTGAATGGCGCTGCCATCTCATGGGCCAGCAGGAAGCAGGATTGTGTTTCCGTGTCCACGCCTGAGGCAGATTGCGTTGCTCTATCTGAGTTCTGCAAGGAGACTCAATGGCTACGTAGTCTACTTGGCGAAATGAAAGTGCCACAGAAGGACGCCACGGTCATACACGTGGACAACATGAGCGCCATCGCGATGGCTGAAGACAAGATCATCTCCCGGTGAGCAAAGCACATCCACATACGTTACCACTACTCACGTGACATGGTCATGAAGAACGTGGTGGACTTGCAGCACTACGGAAAGAAGAGCATGCTTGCTCATTGCATGACCAAGTCGTAGAAGAGCGACTTGCACTATTCAGACATTCGTGGATTTGGCATGAGGAGTGCGGCAGAGGCAAGGTGTGCCCCAAGGCATTGATGGAGCCCAGTCGGCGATAGATGGACAGAGGTGCAAGGAAGAGATTTTTTGAAATAGTACGCACCTTGTCCACTGCCTAGCTGGCTAGCTACACATACAGACAAGGCATGCACTGCTCTATGGAGTGCGTCCCCTTGGTCTGTTCTGAGATGGACCAAGAATGCACTGCCCATAATGGGTATGTCCTGTGTGGCTCATCATAGGAATTATACCTTTTTGACTCAGTTGAATAGGCACCAGAGTCTCAAACAAGTGGTCGCGGGTTCAAACCCCGCGATGGCCAAAATTTTCTTTGTGGCCTAAACTGGGACAGGAAGCTTCTAGGAAGTTTACTAGAGCCTGCCTTGAGGATGACACTTGGGGGTCTAAGGACGCGCCAAGTAGGACTGAAGTTTGAGGTGGGCTCCAGTGGAGCCACTGCAAGCAAAAGCTTTAGCAAAGCTCTTCAAGTATGAAAGCATGTACCTTGCATGCATCCATTTACAGTTCTTGCCTTTGAGACTCCTCACAGAGTGGCCAACCAAAGGTAGACACTAAAGGCCAACATGCGGACTTCGTGAGGTTGCAAACCAAATGAACCGAAAGTGTGGTTCTCTCGTTTGAGGGTGATATGTTATCTTGGTTGCAATAGCAAGAGCGGTTGGTGGCCTCCCATGTCAGGACCCATTTTCTAGACCATTGCTATCCGGCGCATTGACTGAAACTTGATCTTTGGTCCATCCTCCAATCACCGTCATCATGGGACCCCAACTTTCAGGCATTGTCATCAGAAAAATCATGGCTTGCATATCGGATTTCAAGGCCCACTCCATGTCAGTGGCTTGTTACAAGAGCGTCTCAAAATTCTGCATAAACGCAAGGACATCCTCCCCTTCACCAAGCCTCATGCTAATGAGGTCTCGTAGAATGAAGAGACGTTTGGCAAGTGAGGAGGAATAAAACACCTTGCCGAGTTTGGCATATGCCGTAGCTGCCATTGTTCAACCCCTGATGTATGAAAGGACCAAGGGTTGTATGGAGGACACAAGATTGGTGAGATCCTTCTTGTTGACCTTGGCTTATGCCACAAGGTCATAACCCTCTTCCATTGGTGCTGGGATACTTCAGTCAAAACATCCTAGCATATCTCTATCATCCATGATGATCTCAAACTGTCACTTCCAGAATGCAAACCCCTCTCCAACAGACTTAAGGATGGGCGAATGACTCCCTCGTTCCTGTCACGGAATCCACGTGATGCAGTCCCAAAGTTTCTCTCATTGTCTCTAGTGGTTCACATCTTCTGTCTTTGGCAAAGCTGATACTGAGCGTGAGCTTTCCGGTCGCCTCACGCTATGTGAGAAGGAGTTTAGAGACAGTCAGTTTTTGAATGGTATAATAGCCTTTTGAGTTGGTTTTTGAACATCAAAATGATCACAAAATTTATAGGGCTATTCATGAGCTTTCCAACACACCATACCACTCACAATTCGGCCAAGTGTAGCCCAAGTTACGCTTGCCAAAGCGCAGGTCTCACCCACCACAGAAACGCCCAACGCCTCCATGGCGCGCACACGCCATGGCGCCTTCTTTCACGTGCGAAGCGCCTTTCCCGAGGCGCAGATCCCATTGCACGTGGTATAGGGGTGTCTTGTACTGTTTTGACGCACCTCCTCCACTTTTGGGTTGAGTTTGGTGATGGGGTGTGACGAGGTTTGAAACCTGTCCGTGGACCTGCAGTCAGAATTTTGACCAAGTCCCCGAGTAAAAAAACAAACTACTGAGTTTCGGACGCCGAGCCATGATTTTGGCTAAGTCTCTCAATAACAACCTGCACTATAGGATCCGATAGATGATCCACCTGATCAGGTGGATCATTCACCGGACGCCTCGGCAGGCCTTCCGGAGCAATCTCTCCAGATGGTCTTTTTGTTACTTGGTCTGGTCGATTATCCACTGGATTTCGAGTCGCGGTCGGCTCCCATAGCCGCTGCGCACACCCCACCTTTGGAATGCCATACCTCCCTGGATACTTGTCCGATTCCTATGCAAAACCTTCCACCGGATTAAGCCACTCGTCAAATTTAAGCGGCAATGATCCATTTAAGGATCCGAGCAATCCTTGAACCACTAGATCTGCCGGAGCAGACTTTCCTCTTTCAGGCAGCTCGTCGGCGCCGCGCTTGGGCATGCAGAGGGACAATTTTTCAGCATTCTCCCCCTTGCACCTGCCATGCCCACTGCTCCAGCTTGCTCTGACTCATCTTCCGCTGCGTCCTCCACCCCATCATAGCTGGTCATCCCAAGCCCGGCCACGCTCATCGCGTGCCGGTTCGCAGGTTGCTCTTTGGTCAAGCAATCCGCAAGCATGCTGTGTGTGCTGCAACGCTGCAGCACGGCCTGCCCCTTCTCGACCATGTCCTGTGCGTAGTGATAACACACATCAATGTGCTTCATCCTCCTGTGCTGCATAGAGTTGTTGGTCAGCAAGATGGAGCCGGTGTTATAATCTTGCACCACCGTAGGCACCAGCTGCAGCACGCCCAGCTCCTCCAGCAACCTGTAGAGCCACACCGACTCCTTGACTGCCTCAGCTAGAGCGATGTACTCTCCTTCCACTGTGGAGGTGACAAGGCATTCGTGCTTTGTGCTACACCACAAGACCGCTGCACCAACGAGGAAGAAAACGTAGCCGGATGTAGACTTCTGCTTGTCTACATCCCCAGCATAGTCTGCATCCGTGTAGCAGACCAGGCGCAAAGGGTCCGCTCGCCCTTGCCGACGAACCTCACGTGCACTTGCCGCGTTGCCTGCAGGTAGCAGAGGATGTGCTTGACCGCCTGCAAGTGTAGTAGCCTTGGATCGGCCACGTACCTACTCACTTGGCCCACCGCGCAGGCAAGGTCGAGTCGAGTTGCCTCTATGGTGTACATGAGGCTGCCCATCGCCGATTGGTAGGGCACCCCTGCCATATCCTCCCGCTCTTCTTTTGTTTGCAGCACCATTGCCGCACTCAGTTCAAAGTTCGTGGCAACGGGATTGCACATTGGTTTGCAGTCCTCCATGCCGTACCGCTTCAGCACCTCGGCCACGTATTTGGCCTTCCCAAGCTCAAATGTGTGCGCCCTCCGGTTCCGCGTAATGCGCACCCCAAGGTAGAGCTCCATCTCTCCCATGTCCAACATGTGGAACCTCCTGCTCAGCTGCTCCTTTAGCTGTTGTAGGCTCGGAAGGTCTGAGGAGCACAAGATCAGATCATCCATGTAGAGTACGATGATTGGATGGAGCTTCTTGCTATGCCATACGTACACGCTGTGATCTGCCTCACAGCGCTTCAAGCTGAGTTGTGCCATGAAGCTATCCATCTGTTGGTACCAGCATTGGGACGATTGTTTTAGCCCGTAAAAGGATTTTCGCAGCTTGCACACCTTGCCCTCCGGCGCCTCCACACCTCTAGCACCTCCATGTAGATTTCTTTGTCGATGATGTCATTGCTGAAGGCTCTATTTACATTTATTTGGTGGAGATCCATGTTCTTCACGGGTGCAACAGCAAGGATCGCTCGACTGCTTGTGAATTTGGTGACGAGGGAAAACATCTCATCATAGTGCTCGCCCTTATGCTGTACCTACCCCTTCGCCACAAGCCGCACCTTGTACTTGTCAACCACACCTTCTTTTGTGAACTTGGTCTTGAAGACCCACTTGGAGCCGATGAACTTGGCGTCTTTTGGCTTGTCAACCAGCTGCCACGTGTCATTTTCAGCAATGGACGCCAACTCTGACTTCATGGCGGTGTCCCACTGCTTCTCCTTGGGCCACACAAGCGCCTCTTACACGGTCGTCAGTTCCGTTGATGTAGCCAGCATGCACTACGTCATGCCAATCCATTGACCGGTACCTGTGTCTAAAAGCTTCCCCGCTTTCCGCTGCCTCCCACAGCGGTGCGGCAGTTTTGGTAGCATCTCGTCGCTCTGCTGCGATCCTTCCAACTCTGCCCGCTCCGATGAATCATCGACCGGATGGCTCCCTGAGGATCCCTCCCACTCCGCCAGACCATCGACCGGATGGGCGGTGCGTCGGGATGATTTTCCTCCGACGTCCGACGCGAATTCTGCCGGGAGTGCGCGCTTCAGCACACGCGGTGCCTCCTTCGACAGGTCATTCCACCAGATCTCAAGCCCAGCTGCATCATCTTCAGATTCCTCCACATCGGTTGCTGCACCTGGTACACTGCCGCACTCCAACGCTGCATCGTCGACCTCTGCATCCGCCGGCTCCTCCTCGTAGTCAAGGAGCTGGAACCACTCTCCTTGTTTGGGAGTGTCCTCGACACTCATGTCGTTGTTGCTTCTACTGAAGCTATGCTGCTCATCGAACTTAACGTCATGGCTATGTATGATCTTGTGCGTGCGCGGGTCCCAGAGCATGTACGCGATTTGTGTGCTCTCGTAGCCGAGGAACAAGCATAGCTTCACCCGCGGTTCCAGCTTGCTATTGCGTTGTTGCGCCGCCTGCACCATCGCGTGTGCCTTGCACCCAAACACCTTCACGTGCACCACGTTTGGCTTGCGCCCACTCGAAACCTCCTGCGGTGTCTTCCAGCCGCCCTTACCCTTCAGCACTGCTGTTGGGGGGTGAGGTTGATGGTGTAGCTCACTGTATGCATAGCCTCCGCCCTGTATGCGAGGTTGTCGCGAGGTAAAAATCTTGCGGCAACCCCACATCCACAAGCATGGTCCGCACCATGCTGAGGAGCGTCTGGTTTGCCCGCTCCGCCACTCTATTGGACTGTGGCGAGTACGGCGTAGTGGATTCCCACTTGATTCCCTATTGCTTCATCCACCCGCTATAGCCCACATACTCTCCGCCATTTTCGCTGTGTAGCGCTCTAACCTTCCGGCCAATCTGCCTCTCAACTGCTGCAACGTACTCTTTCAGCCGGTCGCAGGCGCCAAATGCCCCAACTATCAGTGCGAGAGCTCCAGATCAGCGCTTCCTCCCTTGGCCATGTTGACAACACGCTCATGCGAGCGATGCCGCGGGAACCACCTTGGTCTCCACGATATAGAGACCATCCTCGCGCTTCACCTCCAGCACTACCTCACTCTTGCTGTCGATGTACACCAATGCGCCTTTCCTGTGGAAGAGCACCTCATACCCCTTGTCCCTCAAGCGGCTAACACTCACGATATCAGCCAGGCCAGGGATGTGCTGCACATCACGGATTATACACAGCTCCTTACTGCCCACCACGGCTTCCACCTCCACGTCACCTTGGCCGGCCGCCGGCTCGACTTTGTCGTTCGTGACCACCATCGTCTTGGAGGACTTCTCGTAGGTGACGAACCCCACCTTCTCGACCTTGGTGTGCTCCTCGGCCCCGGAATCCAAGCACCGCCTGTTGGCCTTCTTAAGGAAGTGGTTCTTGTTGCCGTTGAGGAGCGACCTGCCCTTGTTGTTTTATACGCCAACCTTTGCCTCCTCTGGGCACTCACGGGCCGAGTGGCCCTCCTTGCCGTAGTTGCAGCACGCACCTTTCTTGGCGCCCTTTTTGCCGCCGCCCTTTCCGCCGCTTCCTCTACCCCCACTTCTGCCACCATGCGTTTTGATGACAAGGGCCGATGAGGAAGATGAGGACCCCCCGCAGCTCCGACGCAGCACCTCACTGCGGATGTACTCTGCGACCATGCCATAGGTGAGCTTGTCCTCCAACCATCCTCCAAGAACAGTGATGAGTGGGTCCAAACTGTCAGGTAGGGCCATGAGGAGGGCCATCGCCTCCAGCTGTGTGTTGATCTTCCACCCCACGTCATTACATTGCGAGGCGAGTGACTCGATCTACTACATGGCGGAGATGACATCATCTCCCTCCTCGATTCTCACCATGAGGAGCCGCTTCATTGCAAAGATTTTGTTCACAAGCAATTTGGATTGGTGGATGGCACAGAGCTTTTGCCAAGATTTGGCTGCCAGCTTGCAGCCTTGGAAGTAGCCCCACTATGACTCTATTGTCCCGGACATCAGCAGCATGAGCGCCTCCGTGTTCTTCTTTGCGAAGGCCTCCTTCTCCGCTTCCGTCACTGTCGCTTCATCAAGGACTTTAGCTCCCATCATGACCTGCAGCAGCCCCTTATGCGTGAGGTACAGCTCAAAGTACCACCTCCATAGCCCAAATCCTGGACCGCCTGCATACTTCTGGATGGGCTACGCCTCCTTCTGTGCCAATTGAGCAGCTTCTACTCCAACGGGTTCTCAGAACTTCACAGTGACGTCCACGATGACGATCCCGTGTGTTGCGGAAGACGTGAACGTTGGAGGCTATCAGACAAGTGGGACGATAAACCTTTGTCAGGGAATCCACGTGATGTGGTCCCGACATTTCTCTGATTGTCTCTAGTGGTTCATGACTTCTGTTTTGGGCAAATCTGAGAATGAGCGTGAGCTTTCTGGTAGCCTCACGCTATGTGAGCAGGAATTTAGAGACAGTCAGTTTGCGAATGGAAAACGGCCTTTTGAGTTAGTTTTTGAACATCAAAATGATCACAACATTTATAGTTCTAGTCATGAGCTTTCAAACGCACCAAAATGCGCGTAATTCAGCCAAGCGTAGCCCAAGTTACGCCTGTCAAAGCGCAGGTCTCACCAACCACAGAAACGCCGAACGCCTCCATGGCACGCACACACCGCGGCGCCTTCTTTCACATGCAAAGCGCCTTTCCCAAGGCACAGATCCCATTGCACGTGGTGTAGGCGTCCCCTGCACTGTTTTGACGCACCTCTCCCACTTTTGGGTCGAGTTTGGTGATTGGGTGAGACAAAGTTTGAAACCTGTTCGTGGACCTGCAGTCAGAATTTTGACAAAGTCTTCGTGTAACAAAATGTACTACTGAGTTTCGGACGCCGAGCCATGACTTTTGGTAGGACCCTCAGTAACAACCTGCACTATAGGATCCGGTGGATGATCCACCTGATCAGGTGGATTATCCTCCGGACGCCTCGGGAGGCTTGTTGGAACAATTTCTCCAGATGGTATATTTGTTACTTGGGCCGGTCGATTATCCACCGGATTTCGAGTCGCAGCCGGCTCCCAGAGCCGCTTTGCACACCCCAACTTTGGAAGGCCATATCTCCCTGGGTACTCGTCCGATTCTGGTGAAACAACTTCCACCAGATTAAACAACTCGTCAAATTTGAGGGCAAGTATCCATTTTAGGATCCGAGTAATCCTTGAACCGCTAGCTTCTTCGGAGCGGAATTTCCTCTTTCTGGTGGCTCAACGGCGCCTCCCGGCGCCGCGCTTGGGCATGCGGAGGGGCAATTTTTCAACAGTTCCCCTGTCTGTGCTATCCCTACAACTACATCTCCAATAGCTGCTGCACCTGTTGTTGATGTCGATGTACCTATGTTTGAGGCCACTGTTGGCTGTTGGTGAGAAGAGGCAATTGATTCCCCTGTTCACGTTGGCCGGTGCGAGCAAATATAGGCTGATGTCAGGTCCCAAAGTAGAAAGGTGTAGATGTGTTGCATTCCTCTCTTGCTAATGTTGACCTGCAAACAGAGAAGTTGGGTGAGAGAGAAGGCGCTCTTACTGCTTGTGACCTAGCCGTTGCGTGCGTGAAACTTCTCTAACCAGAGAGTGGGCCCATAACCATTTGTTAGCTACTGAGCTAGCCACCTCTGGTAGAGAAGCCACGAAACCAAAAAGTTCATAAAGGTTTTGAGGCCTTCTTCCTTTGTTGACATGTGTCATGCACCCCAAACTTAATCAGGCATACACTTCACCTTCAAGAATCGTGAGGCCTTAGCATTACATCTCAAGAAGAGTTCAAGTCGTCAATACTCAAGAGAGCATCAAGCAAGGGTTAGTTGATCAGCTAGAAGGCAAGTCCTTTTATAGCTATCTGTCCGGTCATATAACTCTAAAGATTCCTGGGAAGTGGCCTGAACCAACCACATCACCAATAGACTTGCACCGTGGGCTTGACACACAAGCATCCTAGTGTGAAGGTGACAGACCAACCATGTAGCATCCAAGAAGCTATGGACTTTCTTTCTTGGAAGCTTCCATAGTAAACAAGATGTGCATGGGGCCAGGATCGAACTCATGACCTCTCAAATGGCCAAACCAACAAAATGGCCAAGGTAGAAACTCACCCACATGTTGTACTCATAGGTCATATCTCACACAAGACAGAGCAAAGTTGAGTCACTCGACAACAAATCCAAGGGTCGTACCTCCACAAGGGGCAGAGCATTCCTGATCCTTCCTACAACACTGAACAAGAGGCAAAAACATTCAACACACAAGAGACATGAAAGGAACACAGTTGAGGAGAATGTACACGGCCGAGATGCAAGAAGGAAGAAAAAGCAACAAGATCCATCAGGTGCAGCGTGGGCACGTGTGAGGCCAACAGTGTGTACACCAAACTTGAACATGCCAGAGCTGAGAGCCTTTGTCAATAAGTCGGCACGTTGTGACCGTGTGTCAACCAAAAAGAAATCAGGGCACCAGCAACAATACACTCATGAACAAAGTAGTGTTTGGCATTGGTATGCTTGGTGCTATAATGATGCATGCCATGGTTTTTTACGATGGCTTTGTGCTACAGTTGTTAGAGCACAGGATGATGCAGCAAAGGACAACATGTAGTTGGAACCGGTGGCACAACCAAACGCTCCTATACCTATGTGAGCCTCATGCCCCCCCCCCC
>SZWC01000670.1:293318-320299 GCA_023375785.1 Penium margaritaceum | reverse complement strand
TTTTTCTGTCTCCCACCTGTTCGTTCCGACTCTCACTCACCCTCTCCAACGCGGCGTAGATGTTGCTGTTCATCTTGCCCGGCCCTTTTTTTAACGCTTTGCTTTGGTAGTCTGCTGCGTTGGCCTGCTGCACTGGTTTGCTCCCCTGGTCAGCTGCACACGTCTGCTGCGCTGGTCAACTTGCTGCACTGGTCAGCGGCGCTGGTCTACTTCACTCCTCAACTTCACTAATGTAATTACTTCGATTCCCTCTTGTTCAACCGAAAGAGAAGGGCCTTCCCAAGCGTCCACGAGATCTTCCTCTTCCTCTTCCTCTTCCTCTTTCTTACTCGCTTCCTCTTTCACTGATTTACCGTCGCAATCAAAGTTAGGAACGCTCGGACTCGCACGGCACCGCAAATCGAAAGAGGCGCGCTGGTCTGTTGGGCTCCCTGAAGGTTGAGAACAAATGTCTGCAACAAATTCACTTCAGGCGACCTCCCAAAAATCAACTTTGCGGCAGGAGAAAAGATCTGGTCAGCAACAGTAGAATCGAAACTCGGAACCGTGGTCAGCAAGAGGTCGCGGAGGAAAGGACAGCCGAGTAACGGGGAAAAAGGAGATTTGCCTGGCCGAAACGAAAACGCCCGGTGAGAAAAGCCGTGCCGTGTTTTTGGGGTTACATAGTAACCCTATTACAATCGCTTCGCACTGCAAAAGATGCTCAAGAAAATCGTGATTGGTGGATCCGTCATTTTCCTGACGTATCTACCAATCAGGGTGCAAGAATTTGTAGGACTGTATGCCCCCCCACGTCCGCGGACGCACAGTTAAGGTCGGCCTGCGAGAAAAACATCACGGACATCGACCTAGATGACCGGACAGACCCCGGATAGTACGGAATGACAAGTCCGACGCCACGACAGAAGGGTAAGGACTGTACGTTGGGATGGGTCCAGCCCGTCGAGTCCACTGGCGAGCAGAAATTTAATGTTGTTTTTTCCCCTCTATGTCGCTCCTCCTTGGCCTCGCCCTATCCTGTTTCACGGGACTGGTCGTCATGGCAAACTCTTTAGACTCGTGAACCCGGCTTCAAACAGGGTGAACATGCATATGAAAGAAAACAAATTCAACCAAAGTTACAGACGAAGGTAAATAAATTTAATTCTGACTATAATTAAGTCATATTATTTTTTATTGCATAAGGAAACATCCAAAATTCATCCAGATTTGTCAAAGATCATTTTTTTGTGAAGTTCATAATAAACGTGTGAAACTATCATGTTCACAATAAAAGAACATATTCATCTCATATAAATGAATTCATCATCAGATAGAACTATATTCATGAAAGAGACCGAGAAGAAATGCCTTCAGAGGTTTTTCTTCAATATGTTGGTGAATTGTTTTACATAATGGTGTATCCTCAAGCGCATTCGGTCAATTTTTGGTTATTTCTTTTTTGCTTTTACATCCAGACAAGCTGGAATAAATCCAGCATATCTTGAAGTATTTTAAGAAGAGTTCGCCCAAACAATACACAATGTTTAAGAGCACACATGGGCCAACCAAAAAAAAATAGTTTGAACGAATGCGGGTGACAGTTTGGGAGTCCATTTACAACCAGTTTTGGCTTCCACGGACGAGGTAAAGTCTGATGGCAAACCTTCCATTATGTGGTCCAGATTGCGTGCAATTATTTAGCCTCTTAAGAGATACTAATATGAATATTTTTGCTCGGTTACTATGTAACCCTATGCACGCTTTGCGTGCAACAACTGCCTCTTGTTTTTTTTTTTTTTTTTGGAATACCTCAAGAGTAGGTCGTAAAATCCACCCCCTCCTTTACTCCATCCAGGGTAAGATGGGCAGCGCGAAAGGAGTAATACCACCAGTTGAGAAAAGCCGTGCCGTGTGCTACACAAGACGCTCCTCCCTCAGCGTGCGTTTTGGCAAACCACGGTCACACTTTTCCGACTCACGTTCGGAAGCGACTGCAAGGCGACAAAACGCGAAGCAAACAGACTGCCGTCCGTCTGCGCTAACCGCTAGAGGACAAAAGGGCAAACAGACTGCCGTTCCTCCCAAAAGTCCCCCCCCCCCCCGCCACCGAAAAGCGGCCCTCGACAGGCCATTCGGGTCATGCGGTATCGACCAACCGTCGTGCGGTTCTGAAGTGGACGATCGTTTTTCTTCGGGCTTTCGAAACATTCATGTGACCAGCTTAGAAATTGTTTTGCTTTTCATTTATTTTTCCCGCTTATCCGACGGCCAAATGTCGTTTTCAGGGCCAACTTCCAGAGATGTGGGAATAGAGGATTCTGAATGTTCACTGTGCGGATGTCTTTTCATGAGAAACGTCGGTGTGAGCTTTGGACGACGAAATGACCACCGCAGCCTTCACTCAAGTCGAGACTGGCCTACCTCGTCATCTCAAGCTTTTCGAATTGTCCTCGAGCCACATCACGATCGAAGGCCGGATTTTTTTTGCCACATGGATACTAATCGGACGATGCGCGGTGTCTCGTGGCTTCGTTGACGAGTAGTGGAGAGTCGTCTCTAGCCCCAACTGCGAAAAACAAATTCTCCAACCAACGCTCAAATCATGAACACCCTCCCGACAAGACTTGCCTTGACAGACGTAAAGACTAAATGAACCTACCATTGCGGAACTCGTATTTTAAAGCAGAAGCATGCGGAAGTCGACGTGGGAGGCGACAATCGCAGATTTCTCCGCCGGACGCGGTGGCCGGCGCCGGAGAACCGTGCGTGGGTGCGGACTGCCTCCAGTATTTCCGACTTCAGGCCACGGTCTCACAACGTCACTGATGGACTTAAAAGCCTTCAAAACAGCAGAGATAACTTGCCGCGCGAGGTCGATGTCCGCCCATGTCTGGGATGGACACGCCACTCCACAATCGTCATGAGGACAAGCTCATCGTCAGGACCAGTTGCTGATCGGGCTCGATGAGGCTTGATGGCTTGGCGGGACGATTCTAAGGAACAAGTCTTCTAAATCGATGGGTTGTTGCCAGGTTGTGCTTTTGTGCGACAGCCATCGAAGACAACATCCGTACGGATAAGGGCATCTCCACCGTCCAGTGAACAAATATGTTCACTTTTATGCTTATAATCACATCGGTGATGGCATGGGACCGCGGCCTCAATATGCAGTGAACTCAACTTGTTTCTGGTTCATACGTTTAGGGGCGGAGTGAGCATATACCCCTCGTTTCAGAGAATGTACCTGATTCCCCCTCACCTCGGAACAATGAATCTCATTCACCCCCACCGCTGAACAATGAGTCTAATTCGCCCCTGCCTCGCAACAGTAAACATGATTCGCCCTTTCTACATGGACATAATTTTCTAATATGCCAAAAGGAGCGTAGATGGTGAACGGGTAGAAGCTGCAGGGTAGAACACGGTTGAGACTACGTGACACGAGCAATTTATAATTAACGGTAAGTGTACTACGATGACAAGTGTCTAAATGACCGAACACATAAACACAAGTTTCAAGTTACAAATTGGACGTCGCTGCTTCAATCCTCGAGCGACGCGTGTGGAGTCGCATCGTAAGTGGCCGGGTCGAGAAGCTCCGCCAAGGAATCAGGGGGCTTCAAAGATGGACTGCGAAGATGCGAGATGCATATTTATAATTCTTGATAGATCTCAATGCATCAAGAATTCGAATGAAAGGTCGTGGTACTTCTGTCGTCGATTCTTGAAATAGATTGAAGTTGTCAAAAAGTGCAAAAAGGTTCCCCGGAGAGCGAGGACAATTGGACGAATTGCCCTCAACCTTTGGTGTTAAAATTGGAGTCTCGACGCATGGTGGGTTTTTTTTGTAATGAAAGAAATACCAACTCGGAAAGATTAGGGACTCGTGTACATCGAGTACATACTAGTTTCCACCTGTTGAACATAAAAGATGTACCCCTGCTGTTTAAAAAAAAAATAAAAAAAAACACACATGTCGACGTCGCATGGATGCGGCATTGACATGCTAACATCACTGTTTTTGGCCCAGAAAATCACATAATCAATTATAAAGGGGTTTGTGATTTTTTAGAAGTGGTTTGCGAGGAGTTTGCATGGGGTATCCAACACTCCCCATGGGTTGAGAGGGAACCTGTTGGGCTCTGCTAAAAGAGGGCCTAGCAGGTGCCCACGTAAAAATAAAAGCCTAAAACTCAGTGTGTAATTAGGGGGTATGTTTGTGTACGGTTTTTCTTGCTAAAATGGGTAAAATGACAAACAAAGTGAAAAAAAAAACAAATGGGGAATTTTAACTCCCCATTCTTCAAGCACCAGGGATTCCGGCAAATGATCATTAGCTGGAATCACAGGCGCTCGAAGACCCCCGTCCCCTCCGCCCCTGCAGGCCTCTTGCAACCCACTCAATTGCAGCCCTCAATCGCGAGGGCCTCGATTGTCAGGCGGGTGGGAAGGCTGGTGGGCTATGAGGGGGTGGAGGGATTCCCAGCGGTTGACGAAGTGCCTAGCGGAATTTTTTTCACGCAAATCCCAACCACCCCGCCCCCACCTCAATGTTGTTACGGCCCTCAATCACGACGGCTGCGATGGAGGGCCGAGATGAAGGGTTACATGCCTGATTTCACCATGATCAAGCATCAACATGCATCCGAGTTCAAGCATGGTGAGAACGGGTGGGCGAATGGGGCTTAATGTTTTGACAGAGGGGTGAATGGGGCTTATTGTTCTGACGGAGGGGTATATGAGGGTCACAGGTGACAAAACAATGAGAAATCAACATTTTCACCGCAATTTAAGTCTTAGTACTTTAATTGCTTTTGAACACGTCCCCGCCAATGTGATATTACGCTGAGGGGAATGTAGGTGGTTGATATTACGCTAAGCGGAACATAGGTGCTTCACAAGGATGAGGTGCGGGGAAAAAGACAATTCGGGTGTTTGGGACAAATAGATAATTTGTATCAAGAATTGAGTGTACTTTGATGACAAGTGTCGAGCGAGTAGGGCACGTCTATGCAATGCCGAAAATAAGAATGAGGCATATGTTGGGTCCTCTGCGCTCGAGCCCAGTGACGCATGCAAGGTCGCCCCGTTAGTGGTTGCTTGGAGAAGCTCCGCCGAGAAATCGGGGGGCTTTGAGAATATCGAGATGCTTCTTTTTTTAAGTCTAGTTTCGTGGAATAGTGGACCGAGCAATGTCAAAAAATCTACATAGTTTGGGACACTTTTGTCCACCTTTCTCGAGATGGTCGAATTTTCATAAACTTCGGGTACACCGAAGCTCGAGGCAGTTGGCCAAAATTCCCTCGGCCGAACGTCGTAAGAATCCTGCATTCGTCGCGCAATGGCCCATGAATGTGATGACATAAATGCCCACTCGCAAAGTTTAGGGAAATGTGAACATCACGAACGTAACACTTCCTCCTCCTTTTTCTGTGACGCCCCAGCGCGTTAGTAGACGTAGGTTGGTGACAACCATGGTAGTTATCGATCAGATAATCGACGACTCAGAGGTTGTCGTAGGGCTCCAAGCTGTTGTGCGCATCGTCGTAGCCATGCCACTTAACCGAATATTCGGTCATTTTTCCATGGTGTCAATGTGGGAGGATGTCTTCAATCACGTACTCCCCATCCCCGTCTACTCGTACAGGTGTACGAGTAGACGGGGATGGGAGGTGGAGGTGCGACGTCTCTGCCGGGGAAGTTCATCCTGGCGTCCCAGAAGTGCTTGAGTTTGCTTGTGTGGAAGACCAGATGTATCACAATGATGTCAGGTAGGTGAATTTGAGTGACGACTAAGGTTTCCATTCGCTCGATCTCAAATGGTCCCAAACAGAGGGGTTTAAGCTTCACAAAATCATGTCCGTGGAGTATGATTTTCAACGAGCTGAGGAGGAAGCAATCCCCACCACAAAACACGTCATCTCTACGATGCCGGTCGGCCGCTTGCTTCATGGCTTCTTGAGTCTTTGCAAGGGTGTGCCACGTTTCCTTCCACTTGCTTGCTCATGGTGGATGGTGATTGTTGGGATGTTACTGAATGTGTAATGTATCTTGTGTAGCTCGAATTTTTTGGTACACCACCTCAAAAGGAGTTTTCTAGTTACGGTGGAAGTGGCGCAGTTGTACGCCAGTTTGGCGATCGGCAGTTTAGCTCTCCAATTGGTGGCGTGGGGTTCGCATAAAGTGCGGAGGAGTTGCTTGCACGGTTTGCCCGCCAGTTTGAGGGTGGAACGCCGTTGATACGTAGTGTAGGTAGTGTTGACCATTGGCTCAGGCCGCTTAGCAAGGATGGTGATACCATGAATACGTGGCGACGTAAAGAGCAGAGGGTAAGAAGCCCTTATCAGATATGTGCGAGAGTCAACAACAAACGAGTAGAATAACAAGCTAGCGAGGTGAAAGCATCCAGTCAACCGGGCCACCTACGCGAGTGGCTTGACATGGTGCCAGGCCGCCACCCCGGAGTCAAACCGACCGGTCGTCAAAATATGCTTTCGTGGTTTTCTCACACTTCGGTATAGTCGGGAGTGTGGCCATGTAGGATGAGCAACCCAGTGCTCTACACAACATAGCTAGCTATGCATGCATATCAATCTTGAAGAGAACCACATTGACCACAAGCGTATGTCGATGCATGTCTCCCTCTATGTGACTCTCTCATGTTAGCCAAGCAAAAGCTAATCAAATGCTGAAAACGGCAATTCTGTCCTTAGGCACAACTGGACATGATGGAGCTCGCGCCAATCTTACAACCGGCTGAGATGCCAACGATGCATGGTCCACCATTTGTTTTTTTTTTAGATTCATGTCAGTTTATTCACCTGGAGTGATGGTGGGTGTGTGTGTGTGAGTGAGTGTGTGTGTGTATGTGTGTGTGTGTGTGTGCGTGTGTGTGTGCGTGTGTGTATGTATGTGTGTCTGTGTATGTATCTATGTGTGTGTGTGTATGTGTGTGTGTGTGTGTGTGTGTGTGTGTGTGTATGTGTGTGTGTATGGACTGAGTAAAGAGGTCACTTACATATTTTACAGTCAGAACCAACACTCCACCATGTCCCATAGACAAACAACCCACACACCATTTAGAGGAGAGCAGCACAAGGCTTAAGTGACAAGGAGAATGCACATTAACCAAAGGCATCACGGACATGTAATAGACCAACAGCATGCACAATAGCCTTGAACATCCCACTGCTAAGAGATTTGGTGAGAACGTTTGCACGCTGCTGACGAGTGTCGACCCAGACAACCTGAACCTCTCCAGCGCCAATACGCAAAAAGTGATGCTCAATGTTGATGTGCTAAATGCGTGAGCGATGCATGCCATCATGCTCACCAATTACCTTTATGCTTTGACTATCAACACATGGTGTGATGTAACGGATGGGAAAACAAAGCTCTTGCAACAAGAGGGACAGCCACACACTTTGACATGTACCTGCTCCAAACGCTACATACTCTACCTCACTAGAGCTACATATAAAACATCTCTATTTTCCACTCTTCCAAGAGATAACAGTCCCACCCACAAGAAGGATATAGCCGGTTCGACTGCGTGCATCTGTATCATGAGCCCTGTCATTGTTAGTGTAGCCATCAACGACCACAGAGGGCTATGATCTGTAGTATAGCCCCTCACATGCAATGGATAGTGCATAGCGGACGACACGTAGCACTACCTCATTGTGCCTCTTACGAGGCGGCTCGGAGAACTGGCCAAGGAAGTTGGCTAAGGAGGCCATATCCGCTTGGGTGGTGGTGGCAAAGTACATCAGAGACACGACTATACTAAGGTAAACGGTGACGTTGACAAGATCTCCCAGCTGAGATGTGTCAAGTAACTTCAGCAAGCAATGACTTGCTGGAGTCATCAGTGTGGACGTAGTTGTAGTGTTAGACAACAAGGAGGCAAAGCTCTCCCACGGGTTGCGTATGTAGGCAGCTTGTTGTACGTGTTGCGTGCGACACTGGCGGTCACACTCAAGTTCCATGCCAAGGAACACTCGAGCTGGAACCAGGACCTTCATCTTGTGTGTGGATTGCAGGAGGGATTTCATTGACTACACAATAGTAGCACTGGGTGACGCAATGAGGAGGTCATCGACATAGACCAAAATGGCCACGAATGGCTCCGAGACTGCACTCAGGAAGAGTGTTGGGTCAACATTGCTACGAAGGTAGCTTCCTCTCTCTAGAGTGGGGGATATCTCCATGTTCCAATAGTGAGGCGACTGCTTGAACCCTTCTAGGGCCTTATGTAACCGCCAGACGTTACTTCTGCCATCATTGAGGCCGAAGGGTTGTACCATGTAGATCGTTTCGTCTAAGCATCTGTACAAGAATGCATTGTTGATGTCCATTTGCTCCAGTTCCTAGTCATGCTATGCGATTAGACTTGAGAGAGCACGGGTGGTGGTGCATCGCCCGACTGGAGCAAACGTCTCATCAAAGTGAATGCATGGAACCTAAGATAATCCCTTGGCAATGAGCCTAGCCTTGTACCTGTTTAACTCGCAATTAGGCCTCAGCTTACACCGGAAAACCGGTGGGCAGAAACAACCTTGCGAACTGCTAGGAGGTCGACAAGTCTGAAGACTCCATGTTCATTGAGGGTGGTAAGCTCCTCTTGCACGGCATTTTTCCAGAGGTCAACGCCGGCTGCCTCACGCGCCTGTCACACAGTGGTAGGCTCTTGGGGAAGTGAAGGAAGCCCACTCTCCGTAATATAGGCGGTGATGTAGCCAGTGAAAGATACCTCAAGGGCACTGTGGACCTCGTGAGCTACAAGTGCATAGCCCACAGCACAGTGCAGGTGGATGACACTAACAGCAAGTCTGAGTGCATGTACACCAGTTGGTCTAGTCGAAGAGCTGGCTGCGTTGGAAGATGCACTCGAGTGCAACATTGAGAGGGTTAGGAGGACTAAAAAGAATAATGTTGTGGAAGTGAGCGAACTCGTCCTCTGCGAGTTTATGGCTCTAGCTTGGCTGGAGGGGTATTAGAGACAGGATGGGATTTGTCACCCCAATGGACGTAGAGGTGTGTGGAGCAGGTGTTTGAGGTGAGTCAGGAATGACACATGGGGCTGACTGTGCGGGGACATCAGCAGACTGTGTCAGAGTGCTAAGGGGCACTGACGCGGACTTAGAGGACACGGAGGGAGGAAGGTGCCGGTGACAATTCTGGGGAAGTCCAAGTCGGACAACTGGATGGGGAGCTGGGGAGAGTGACAGACAGCAAAGTGATAGGAGAAGAGGAAGAGAAAGAGGGACCAGAGAAGAAGGGACTACATCAGCGGGAGGGGGAGGGATCCCTATGAGACCGGTGGTGGAGACACACCCACCCCTTCTGAAGCCAATAAAGTGAGGATAGGGAAGATGGTGGAGCGATGCGGGACAAGTCGCGAAGAAGTATGTCCTTAAAGAAGAGAGCATCACGCGACTGAACAACACATGCACATTCAGGGTCCTAGAAGTACCATGCTTTGGACATATCAGAGATACCAAGGTACACAAGCAGGCACATGGACTGGGTCTTTGGTCCCGAAGGTCCTCGGGAAGCCAGACAACTGCAACACAGCCCCAGACACGAGCAAGACACACGTCAACATGACGCCCATCAGCGGGACGCGGCCTAAGTTTTTGTCAGCAGCCCGAATAACAATAGGCGTGTCAGTTTTGAGCCACTGAAGAGCACACCGTAGTCGATTAGGAAATGAGTATCTAGGCAGAATGGGAGAACGGCAGAAGTAGTGAGCTACTTCAGACTTCAGCAGGTTGCAGGCCACTTCAATGTCCCATGGTGCTTTGGGAGGCATCAAGTTCGGATTGCAAATCCGAAACTTGGACAACATGGAATCTTTTTTATATCTGAACAGCCATGTCAACCTGAGAAAAAGAGCAAGCAGGGGGCGTCATTATGAAGTTGAGGCCTAAGCTAAGCAATTTGGTTTCATCATTGCAGAGGCACCTCTTGCTAAGGTTGTAAACTCCATTGTTCACCATTCTGTTCTCAAGCTTAGAGTGGGATCTCAGCCATAAGAAAACAGCGCAAGGTCATGCAAAGAGAGATCAAAGAGTTTGAGCCGTGTGCGCGGCCTCACTCGTTTTTTTAGCTTCACTTCTTGCAGTTCTTCTTGACATTGTTGACGTTCTTGATGTTATCATGGCCTTGTCGCTTCTGCTTCTCGTTCTTGGTGACCTCTTGTTATTTGTCGCGGCGGGCTTAGGTGGAGCAGTGGCCATTGAGGGTTCGGTGGTTGTGGGATAGGCAACCTGACCAGCTGGCTGTTTGCCTTGTGTGTTGTGATTACCACTTGGGTTGCCGCCTTGTTTGCCGCCCTACCCATACTTGCCTTTCTTGTTGTTCGGCTTGGAGATCACCTTCTTCTTGTTGGAGAGGCCTGTCATGGCCTTAGCAAGAGCTTTCTTGATCTCAATTTTGATAAGCTCTGCCCTTGTGAGTTCTCGGTCCATGGCTTGGGCTGCTGTTGCCGCGGCCTCCCATTTGTTTTGAGCGGCTTCAGCCTTATGTGCCGTTAAGACGCGTGTGAGCTCATGGCGTGTAACCATGTCCATGACCTTGTGGTTGGTCTCGTCCACAGTTTTCTATTTCCACCCGTCGCAGAATCTGGAGATGTCATAGACGTGAGAGATGGTAGAGGGAGGGTTTGTGGGACGGCAGATTTTGGAGAGCCGTTGTTCCAGAATAGCTTTTGGGTTAAGCAAGCACTAGAGGATGGCGTTCCTTTGCACCTGATTTCCCTCGATCAGGAGCTGATGGAGGCAGGCATTGTGCACCGTTTGCAATTCCGCCAGCTTGGCTGTCCATTCCGCCGCGATCTTTGGTTCGTCGGCTGCCTGGAAGTCGGGAGCGCTGGTTTGGTAGGACCGGGCGACTTCGCCAGCGGCTTGGAGTTGCTCGAGCTTGTGCAAGGTCTTCTCGGCGCACTAGAGCTTCTACAAATCCTTTTCTGGAGACTGCAGGATTTCATCCATGATGGATGTGATCTCAGGTGGTAGCAGACGCACCAGGAGGCTGATCTTGATCTTGCCAATCAACAGGGTTAGGTCCTGGTGGTCTTGAGTTGCTTGTGCGGCAGCAGCAACATTGTTGGTTCCATGGCTGGTTGGCTGTCGCATTTTGTCCAAAGATCTCTCGCGCTTGCGTGTTCTGGTTGAGGTTGCCAGCGCCAGTCAGGTTGGCAAGCTGTTGGTTTTGCATAGCGAGAAGAGGACAAGTGGAGGAGCCTTGGTTGGCAGCATCAGTGGGGTTGAGGGCGACGACCTGGTCATTGGGTTGGTTGACTTTGACTCCCATAGTCTCGTCGTCTTTGTCACCCTCGATGGAGTCCTCGACCACTTTGGTGTTGGCGAGGTTCTCGGAATTGGCGGTTTCGATTGTGGGTGTGGGGACTGGTCTCTTACAAGGCACCATTCCAGGGGATTCGGATTTGTCCGATGGTGTCTCCTCGGCTCGTGAGGAATTGTTGCGTACTGTCGATGATGGGGTAGTCATCTTAGAGTTGCAACGCTGTTAGACAATAAATGGATGGTGAGAGAGGAGGATTTGAAAAAAAAAACAAAAATTGACAAACCAGTTTCGGCCTTGTGGGCCTTCATCACTGCCGAATGACATTACAAACAGACTCCTATTGCTAGATTAATGTACTTGCGCCCATACACGTCGCTCGTTTTTCCACAGGGTTTTGGGGATGACGCAACCATGGGTGACCATGTGGTTACCTTCATAACCTAGAAGTCCATAGGTATGTGCGCAATTTACTTGGTATTTTCCATGCCAAGATATGCTGGTATGTGAACACTGTGGTATTGAATAGCCTACATCGATGTGAGAAACGTTGTAAGTGTGAACCTAGATATAATCTTTTAGTCTGAGGATTTAAAAAGGTTTTTTAGCACAAAGGGACGTGTTGTTGATGTTGACTGGCCTGTGGGACTTCAGATGAAGCATCCAATCGATTTCTTGTTGGCGTTGAGGATGTGAAACCTATGAGAAGATAGGCAGCAGAAATCTCTAATGGTAACCACGTGCTCGAAGTTGAGCAGAAAATTTCTTCTTGGTGTCTAAGAAATCCTTGGGGAGGACGTCAAAACGAGGATGATTGCCAATAATTATTGTTTTTTGGATCCTCCTCTCTCGCCGTCCATTTTTTGTTTCCTTGCCACTCTGAGATGATTACCCCATTATTGACAGTATGCAAAAATTCCTCATGAGCCAAGGGGACTCCATCAGACAAATCCAAAGCCCCTTGAGTGCTGCCTCGTAAGCGACTAGCCCCCACACCCAGGATGGACACTGCAAATCATGCGAACCTTGCCAACACCGAAGTGGTTGAGGACTCAATCGAGGGTGACGATGACGACAAGACTATGGGCGTCAAAGTCAACCAACCCGGTGATCATGTCACCGACCTCAACCCCACTGATGTTGCCAACCAATGCCCCTCCACTCACCCTCTTCCCGCTACGTTGAACCAACAGCTCGCCAACCTGACTGGCGCCGGCAACGTCAACTGGAACACACCAACACCAGTGATATTTGGGAAAAACACAACAGCCAACCCAGCAATGCCGAGGCCCAACCACCAATGCGCCAGCCCCTGGCAACGCCAACAATGCTGTTGCTGCTGCTGCCGCACAAGCAACTCAAGAACACCAGGACCTAACCCTGTTCATCGGCCAGATCAAGATCAGTATCTTGGCGACTCCGCTGCCTCCTGAGCTCAGATCCATCCCGGACAAAATCCTGAAGTGTACAAAAAAGGATCTGCACAAGCTCCAGTGCGCCCACAAGACCTTGCACAAGCTCAAGCAAGTGCAAGCTACTGGCGAAGTCGCCTAGTCCTGCCAAATCCGCACTCCTGACTTCCTGGCATCCAACGAACCACGGATCCTGGAGGAATGGACAGCCAAGCTCGTGGAATTGGAAGTGGCGCACAATGCCCGCCTTCATTAGCTCCTAATTGAGGGAAAACAGGTGCATAGGAACGCCATCCTCCAGCGCGTGCTCAACCTCAAAGCTGTTATAGAACAACGGCTCTCCAAAATTTGCCGCCCCACAAACCCTCCCTCTACCATCTCTCACGTCTACAACATCTCCAGATTCTGCGTCGGATGGAATCAGATAATTGTGGACGAGACCAACCACAAGGTCATGGACATTGTTGCATGCCATGAGCTCACATGTGTATGTTCGGCACACAAGGCTGAAGCCGCTCAAAACAAACGGAAGGCCGCGGCAACAGCAGCCGAAGCCATGGAACGAGAGATCTCAATGATAGAGCTTATCAAGATTTAGATCAAGAAAGCCCTTGCCAAGGTCATGACTAGCCTCTCCAACAAGACAAAGGAGAAGTCCATGCTGTACAACAAGAAATGCAAGTATGGGCAGGGCGGCAAACAAGGCGGGAAGCCAAGTGGTAACCACAACCCACAAGGAAAACAGCAAGCAGGATATGCCGTCCGTCCCACAACCACGAAGCCCCCAAGGGCCACTGCTCCACCGCAACAAACAACAGGAGATTTCCCAAGAATGAGACGAAGAATGGCCAAGGCCATGACTCTGTCAAGAACGTCAACATCGTAAAAAACGTCAGAAAGAAGGACTTAAAAACGAGAAGCTCAAAACATGAGGTTGGCCGTGCACACGGCTCAAACTCCTTGATCTCTCTTTGCATGACCTTGCCATATTTTTTTAGGGCCAGAATTCACCCTCTCAGCTTGAGAAAAGAATGGTGAACAATGGAGTGTACAACCTTAGCAAGAAGTGCCTCTCTAATGATGTAACCATATTACTTAGCTTAGGCCTCAACTTCATAATGAGGCCCCCTACTTGCTCTTTCTCTCAGGTTGAACGTAGTCTAAATGAGTTTTGTAGAAAAGTTAGCCGCACATGACTGGTTAGACATCACAAAGATTCCACCTTGCCCAAGTTTCGGATTCCCAATCCGAAGTGGATGCCTCCCAAGGCACCATGAGACGTTGAGACGTTGAAGTCCCTACAGCTTGCTCAAGCATGAAGTAGCTGACTACTTCTACCGTTCTCCCATTCGGCCTAGACGCACATTTCCCAAATGACTATGGTGTACACTTCAACAGATCAGAAATGACAAGTTAATCGTCATTTGGACTACCGACAAAAACTTAGGCCTTGTGTTCTCAATCGAGACGACTATATCTCTCACGGTATGTCTCATCTTTCTGATCCTTCTACTTACATTTTGTCTGAGTGCAACATTGAAGAAATCAAGGCAAGCTAATCTCAATTGAAAGAGAGTTGCGCAATCTCTAGACTTCTCTCCAGTGCCCTCTGGGCATGTTTTCTTCAAGAACCAACCGGAGGATGGAAACCAGCCACCTTCTACTGTCTCCTAGAAATTCACAAAAATCCACATGTCGGATGTCCCATGGCTGCCCGCCATATTTGGATCACAACAAATGTCTTCAAATGGCTAGACATGGAGCTCCAAGCCGTTGTACAACAGTAGCAGCCGCTTTTGCTGGCTGCTACTGCTGACCACTGCTACAGCCCCGCTTTGACTAATGCCCGCTATTATAGCCATTGGCAACTGCTGCCATCTGTTGTTGTACGTCGCGGTTGTTTCAACTGGTGCTCCACGCAACTACCATCACAGTAGTGGCGGGTGAGCAGCCGTCGCCACAGCTATTGCCTGATGCCGTAGCCACTTGTTACCGTTGCCGCTCACTGCTTCACACTGTCACCGCTATGGCCGTCGCTCTGTGCAGCTTTCAATGCTATTACAGCTATGTAGTACTTAGTGCGGCTTCCACTCGCTGGTGCAATTTTTGGCTGACGTTGCCGCCCGCTGCTCCACCGCACTGCCGCTACATTTGCTGCTCTTCGCAATTACCAGTAACTTTACGCGACCACCGCTACTACTACTGCTTCGCACAACTGCCGTTTTTCTCAAACGTTGTTGTGGCTGTTGCTCGGTGGACCCTCCTAGGACCGTGTTATACTTCTTATGCACTGCGCGATGAGCTCTGGCTCATCTACTCTGATACAAACATAGACACTTCTTCCCTCAGACCTTGACGTAGAGCACGACAATATGAACGTGATGGAACAAACATGAGGGAAATTGGAGATTTGTCTAAGTAGTTAGAGTAAAAACAACAAGTGAGTACAGTTATGGGGTGGAGCTCGCTAACCGAGACCACCCGTCGTCAAACAAGATGGAGCTCACCGTTGCTCACCCGCAATTCGAGGGCATAAACCCTCTCGTGGCCCACATGTGTACAACTTGAGTTTTGGTGGTAAACTTTGTCCGTTCAAACTACCTCAAGGTCAGAGGTAAGACCAAACTAGGTCACAAAGCCACTACAATTCAAACATGAATAAGCACAAAACTAGATTGTTTTCAGAGAAGATATGACCACTCCATCTTCCCTCCAGGAGAGAAGCACGTGTGGAGAAAACGGAAGTTTGTTCGGTGGCTGCTTGCGACTGCTCGGCTGCTGCCGGACACGGGTTTCCTCCCCCAGCCTTCCGTACCCTCGGCCTCACCAAGAGTGCGCACGACAGTGGACGCAAGCCGATAGGTCACAGGAAGCTATGTACACTAAGTTAGCAGAAACGTCCTTGTGACCCAGGGAACCAAGTAAGGCCCTTCATGTTGTGATGTGAGACGTCTTTGTCTGTTTGTACAGCTTGTTGTGACCACTCGACCGTGTTTATGCATGTCCAGTTCCATGATGCGGACCCACCTGGCGCTGGAGCACAGACGGGTCGTGGCTCTACCCTCCAGTAGCTGATCGAGAGCTTTCAGAGATTCCCAAGTGCTCACGGAGTTGCACTGAAGTTTTTGTGTAGTCCTTAAAGTTTTCTCGGTGAACTAGCTCTTGAGCCTGATATACATGTTTTGCATCGTGCATCCACTGATCAATGCCAGAGCTGTGCGTGTGACCAGTCGTACTTTCCGGCTCAACATTATGCATCTCTAGGTTCAGACGGTGTTGCGTTTGAATGATTATGTGCAGAGTTATGGATAAAACAGTTAATAGAGGCCAGTTTTAGAGAAACTGAAATACCCTACAGGTCTCGCACATGATACTCTCAGTTTGTGTCATGTCTCTCTGCATGAATAAGCTATTGGAGCTTATCAGACTTTATACGTATTCATATCCTTACCCGTGCTGTTTCTTGCACCTGCTTGCTTGTAGTGCACAAGCTAATAGGACAAAGTCACCACGCGATAAAAGTTAATGATAGGAAGCTTTGAAGAGTTTTTCGCACTCCAAAATTCGTCTATTCAATCGACATGGCCTTTTGAATTTGGCGTATCTTGGAGGAGACGGCTGTAATAGCGGGTCTTAAAATGATGCATAGATTAGAAATGAGATGGTGGCCTAGAATTTTCCTTATTCTAAGATAGTAAAGCAGGCACTTGCCTTTGTCCTATTTCTTTCATGTCAGTTGGCAGCACTGCGTTATGCAAAATGAGCAGCTAAGATACATTTGCCCCCACGAAAACCTCAGACTAGATTACGGAGGACAATGAAATTTTAGCAAAGTTTTTAAGTAACACACAAAAATGACCATTCGCTGTTTGAGCACGCAAAAATTTCCACCCGTAGAGTAGCACACAAAAATGGCCAATCGATGTACGAGCACACAAATGTGTCCACGGCGTGAAGTAGCACACAAAAATGTCCAGTTCAAAAATGTCTTATCGCAAAAAAGCACACACAAATGTCCAGTGCGCACAAGTGATGCCACGTGGTTGCTATGATTTGTGACGTTCCTGTCCACCTGTATAGTTTACTATGACCACTCGACCGTGTCCATACCCGTGCAGATCCCTAATGCGGACCCTGGTGGTAGCGGTGCGTCGTGTGGTTCCAGACTACCAGCTTGGAGCTGATCGAAGACCGTCCCAGAGCTCTGGACGCTGCACGAGATCTCCTACAGCTTTTCTACAGCACGTAGGAGTTTATCGGTGGACCGGCTGTGGGCCCGATTTGCATGTTTTTGCATTGTGTGTCCACCATTTGATGCTGGATGTATGAATGTGACCAGTCGTAGCGTCTGGCTTGTGATTGTGCACGTCTAGGTTCAGACGGCGGAGCACATGTCCGTGCTGAGTTATGGCCAAAACAGTGATTTTGGACCGGTTTTAGGACAGATCTTGTGATGACGCGTGCGACACCCGCTGTGCCCCGCGGCACGTACGTATGCCATGGATCTGTCATTTGTCATTTCTCTCTGCAAATGCTATTGAAGCATTATGACACTTGTGTCTCCTAGCCAGATCCTTGCCGCTGTGTGTACGACTTGTGACTGTCGTCACTGTTTTACCTGGCACTGACGCCTAGTCAGCGGTTGTGTCACTAGGAAGCTTCCACGTAACTTCTCATGGTATCAAAGCAATGAGACAATTCTCGCCCAGCTGCGCAGCAGAGACGCAGCAACGCAGCAGCAGTGAGCGTCATTGTTGCAGCCGATCCACAAGGACCTGTCGACGACAGCCGACTGTCGTCGACGTCACCCACCTTCAGCATGTGAGAGTGCAGCAGCAGCAACCGCTAACAGCAGCAGGCGGCAGCTACAACAGGCGGCAGCCGCTAGCAGCTACTGACATTGGTACTATTAGTGGCGGCGGAAGGCCGTTGCCGCAGCAAGCGACGACGGGCAGCAGCAGCAGCAGCGCGCGGAAGCAACAGCACGTAGGACCATCAGCGCGCAGTAGGAGCTGCGCGAAGCAGCGCTACACAACGACGGCGGCAGTAGCGGTGGGCAGCAGCAGCATGCAGCAGCAGTAGCATTGAGCAGCAGCAGTTGCAGCATACATCAGTAACAACAGCAACAACGTAGTAGAGTAGCAGCGTAGCAGCAGCGCGCGGCGGCAGCAACGCATAGCAGCCGCAGAGCGCAGCAACAACAACAGTAGCGTGCGGTTGCTGCCACAACTACACACGCAGCCGCACGGCTGCGCGGCTGCTGTTGTAGGTACTGAAGTAGTAAGAGCAGGAGCTGAGCAGAAGTTGCTGTGAAGGTTTTGCGCAGCTTCCGCGCGGCTGCTATGGAGCAGCCGCCCCCGCGCAGCAAGGCAGCAACCACGAGGGTTCTAAAAAAAAGAAAAAAAGGAAGGGCTTTCTCGATGTCAGCAATTTTCTTGCTGACATCATCAGATCCGTGCTTACATCAGCAAACCCTTGCTGACGTCAGCACTTGCCTTACTCAATTTGTTTTCGTTGGAAAAGTCAAAATTTTCCAGCATTTCAACTCCTCACGAAACGTTGATGGTTCTGCAATCCGACCAGTTTGACATCACGGCCCATACTGAGGGCTCACATGGCTCCGACCGATGATAAGGGCAAAAGTCCACTAGATCCCTCTTCTTCCTCCTTAGGGGTCATGGGCCCACGCTCGCAGGCTATTGAGGATCTGTGGAGCCAGAAGGACGAGATGCGTCATCTATAACAGCAGTAGACTAATGATATCCGTACGCTCACTAAGGAATTTCGTGGTCAGTCCACGGCCCAATGGCAGACCTCCGAGGGAGCGGTCGGTGTCGCACCCTCCGCACAGCAGTCAGCACCAGCACCGGTGACAGGAGTAAGATGCGACCTGCCATCTCTCGATCCTTGGGATGAGGACCTCGACATGCCAGGCATGGAGGGCGACTTTCACGAGTGTGAAATTCGTGTGCTTTAGGAGTGTCTCTGCCGGCTCCCGACGAGCTCTCAACCCCCATACACGTCTCATTCTTGTCTTCCCGAGATTTGATCCTCGCCTGATCTCCACCTCAGCAATTTCCCTCTTCCCGGTGTCTTCCCCATCCCTCGTCCTTCTTAGACTTTGGTTGCTCTCCATACGGAGCGGCAACCTAAGGATTTTGAGACACCACCCCCACGGTATGTCAGTGAGGAAAGTTTCGACTATTGGGAGATCCTTTTCCAAGTTTGGGCCACTTTAGAGGGAGTGTGGCCTTCCTACCACAGTCCATATCACATTACGGATTGATCACAGGTGCTGACAATGGCCACGGCGATGCGCGGACTCCTTTACAACATGCCGCACGAGACCGTCGTAAACTTTCGCTCGTTCCTTGGAGAGGCCGGCACAAGCACAGGTGCTGATCCACGTGGAGGCTGGGACCTTGCATTATTTTTGCTTGCTGCAGGGACGCACGCTACCCACACCGCCGACATTCGTGCTTTTCACTCCCTTCGTCAAGGACCTGTTGAGTCTATAGCCGACTATTGGCGACACGCCGTGCGCATCTACACGCGCCTTGGGACCTGAAGAGGTACACAGCTGTGGGCACTCCTCACGATCATGCTCGGAGTTTGCCTTGAGAACGCAGACATCTTCACGAGGTATAGCAACGACGTGCTCGAGTACTTCTCCACCTCCTTGCAGCTTCTTCCGTGGGCGCATCAGCTTTTTCTCCAGGTGACTTTTGCCCATGAGGCAGCCGTAACTCATCAGGAGAGTCCCCTTGCTGCAGCAGTCATCGCGTCACCATGGACGCCCCTCCTACAGTCTACTCCTCCATCCTCTGGCACGTCCGTCTCTTCCTCTTCCACCCTGATTACCCCAACTCAGACATAAGGTGTGGCAGCAGCAGCATAGGGAAAGAAGGGAAGAAGAAGATATGGTTTGGGCCAGCAGCAGGCACAGCAGCAGCAGTCATCGAAGCAACAGTTATCGGGTAGTATCAGTGGATGCTCTGTTCACTACTACAAGTGTGGAGGCACTCATCGCTACACAGAGTGTCAGCAGCCGCTCGACCGGACACGGATCACTCACGAGCTTCAGACTGTGCATGCACTACGGTCTACATCAAGTACTACATCCTCTGGGCACACGGCGACCACGACTGCAGTAGTTCTCGCTTCACCACCGATGAGCAGTGGCGACCCGGACCCACGTGACCGCACCATCGTTGAGCTCCGTCACCTTCAGGCGCTTCACTTTCAAGGAGGTGCGAGTGTGTTGTCACAGCCAAGTGGTCCACAGACTGTTTGTTCGTCTATCCTTGTCGCTCGTGATGACTCGTGTGGGGCGGCACAACTGGCATGTAATGACAATGGGCCTGACAGTACCGATTGGATTAAGGAGTCTCACCTTTGTACCCTTTTTCGCTCCTTCTTACTTGTTGCCCAGCGCCCGTCTGAGGTCGAGTGTTCCATTGCGTGTTGTATAGTGATGTCCTCCAGTCGTGATCCCCGTGGTACTTGGATCATCGATTCTGGTGACACTCATCACATGACCTGTCCGCGTAGTGACTTCGTTGTTCTTGGTCCAATTGCGTCTGTTCATTCCGTCCGCACAGGCTCTAGTCAGTCCTTGCCGGTCCAGGGTGTTGGGGTTGTGTGCTTCCATGGTCCGCCTGGCCCCCTGTATCTTTCCGAGGTGATTTTTGTGCCTGACCTTGAGCTCCGTTTGCTTTCTGTACGTGCCTGCACATTGATGGGACTCTCTGTGGAGCACACTGTAGACTCCGCGACGGTGACTGCTATTGACACGCATAGCGTTGTTCTTTGTGCCTCTGTTGTGGATGACATATCTCTTGGATTTCTTCTCCTCCTTGCTCCCCCTCCCCTCCTGCTTGTGTTTTTCTCACTAGTGTTCTGTCTGCTGAGCACCAGCGATTGCTTCATCTTCGTCTGTGTCATGTGGGCTTCAACACTGGATCGAAGCTCATTTGGACACAGCCCGCACTCGGTCTTGACGCGGCTTCCTTCGAGAAGCCACCCAAGACTGACTGTCTCTTCTGTGCTCTGGGTGAGACATCATTGCACCTACCCTGACTCACGTTCTCGCGCACTTTGCTGTAGTCCATTCGGACCTTCTCGGTCCTCTCCTTGTCAAGTCTCTGTCTGATCGGGGTCGATACGTCCTGACCTTGACTGATGACTTCACCGGGATGCGGTGGGTCTACAACCTGCGCTAGAAGAGTGATGCCGCTATTGCGGTTAGTCTCTGGCTAGTGATGGTTGAGCGTCAGTCCTGCCACACACTGCATACTTTCCGCTCGGATCGCGGCGGCGAGTTTCTTGGCGAGATGGACAATTTCTTCGCCACGAGGTTTTTCACCAGGTCTCCGCTCCTGCTACTCCTAAGCAGAACAGTTTCCCTGAGTGCGGTCTCCCGGAGGATGCAGTTTGCACTATGCGGTCTGAGTGTGGTCTCCCGGAGTCCTTCGCCTTTGAAGGATTTGCCTACATAACTTGGGTCTAGAACAACCTCCCGCACAGTCCCCTTCTTAGCCACGTCACACTGTACTGACCTGTGCCTCGCTCGTGTGTGGGGGTCCTTGGCCTCTGTGTAGTACACCGAGGGCAAGCAGGGGTCCAAGGTCTCAGCGCGGGGTCGCTTGTGTGGACATCTCCCCGCGGTCAAAGGCCTGGCGTTTTTGGGATCCTGCTCGTTGTTGCATCGTTGAGTCATGCGATGCGCTCTTCTTTGAGTCCCTCACCTACCGTGATCTCACATTGATCATGTCACTGTCCGTCACGCACGTTCCCACGTGTGAGGCTTCTTGACGGATGGGGGAGTCTGAGCCTGCGAGCACCTTTCGCCCGGTTGATGTGTCCGTTCAAGCTCCCTCCACTTCTTGGTCTCCGTCCCTTGATGACCCATCGATCATCGTTGTCGGTCCAGAGACCTCTCCAGCACAGCCAAATTTTACCCCTCTTTCCTTGCACCCCACAGGTACCCATGATCCTGTACATGTGTCCGCCAGTACTCCTGCCTCCGTGCGTGGTCTTGCCTCACCTGCGTCATCCAGTCTCGCGTTTCCCAAGTACGCATCTCCTCGTACGACATCACCAGCTCCTTTGCCTCATCCCTCACTAGCTGTGGTTGTGCCTGTCTTTGAGCCTGAGGTGTGCCCCTCGAGCTCAGGTTACTCGTGTGAGCCCAGCGGTCGTCTTCGACCATTGGACTCCAGAATCCAGTGAGCGTCAGGTCCCGCATCCAGGCGCTCCACTCGCAGCATCGCAAGTGGTGATCCCGGCACAAAGGCCCTAGGCCTGAGTGTCCGCACTGAGCACACAGAGGTACATCCAGCGTACCCCGTAGGGAACGAACTCGTCACTCGCGAGTTTCATATCTCTTGTGATGTAGTAGCTGACCTTTTGGTCGTCAGACCTAGCATAGAGGCATGTGCTCTTGCAACTCAGAGCTCTCCCTTTATGGAGCCTGACCCGGGCACACTAAGGGAAGCTTTCTTATCACAGGATGTTGACGCTTGGTGTGCTGCCTGCCAGGATGAGCTTTGCGACTTCCGAGAGCACGGAGTTTATGAGCTAGACGACCTTCCACCTGGAAGGAAGGCTATTCAGGTCAAATGGGTATTTTGTAAGAAAGTGAAGCGAGATGGCTCACTCAAATGCCGCAAGGCTCGCTTGGTCGTCAAGGGGTACTCTCAGATCGAGGGCATCAATTACACTGACACCTTTGCCCCTGTCGGTCACATGATCTCAGCTCGTGCTCTGTTCGGTGTAGTGACTCAGCATGGCTAGGAACTGCACCAGATGGACGTGAACAATGTGTTCCTCCATGTCTTTCTGGATGAGGAGATTTACATGGCTTAGCCACCTGGCTTTGAGGACGGTAACAAGGTCTGGCGCTTGTGCAAGTCCTTGTATGTCCTAAAGCAGTCTCCTTGGTGTTGGTACTGGGAAATCACTGGCACCCTGACCAGTGCAAGATATGTACACAGTGAGGAAGATCCCTCTCTCTTTATCCGAAGGGCGCCTGAGCGATTCACCGCCATCTAGGTCTATGTCAACGACCTTCTCATCCCGTCCCCTTCCATGGATGCCGTGAAGGAGGCCAAGGCAATCCTCCAGACTTCCTATAGGTTGAAGGACCTTGTTTCTACAGCGGTGTTTCTTGGCATGGAGATCGTGCGAGATCGCAGACGTTAGACATTACTACTACATCAGGCCCGATACACACGTGTTGGGGGAGAGCGCTTTAGCGACCTCCTTGGCGCAGTGCCCACGGCCTCCACACCTCTCACACCTGACAGACAGGATGCCCTGAAGGTGGATGATCCCACACAGTTGGAGGAGACAGTGCATGTGACCTTGTACCTCTGTATGATCAAATCTCTGATGTAGCTGGCCACTACCCCACGCCATGACATTGCCTTCACCGTCAACCTCTTTGCACACTTTTCACAGGCTCCATGGGCTAGAGCCCTTCATGCGGATGTGCAAGTGGTGCGGTACGTGGTCTCCAAACCGTACCTCAGACTCTGCTTTTGCTAGTAGTGTTCAGTGGTCCTTGACGGCTACACCGACAACGACTGGGCCTGGAGACCAGATGGACGCAGTCGCACCGGTTACGTGTTTTTCTCGGTGGTACCGTTGTGTCCTGGCACACCGGGAAGCAGGGCGGCGTTGCACGTAGCTCATCGGAGGCAGAGTATGTTGCTCTAGGTGAAGGGGCCTATGGTTGCAGTGCCTAATGCTTGAGTTGGGTCAGTCATTACCTGTCATTGTGCTTCATTGCGACAACCAGAGTTCTCTTGCCATTGCGGAGAACTCTGGTGTTCTTCACGCTCGCATGAAACACATTGCGATTGAGCATCACTTTGTGCATGATTTGGTGAATTGAAACGTGATCTCTATCATATGGGTTGGCACTGACATGCAACGTGTTGACTACTTGATGAAGGCACTAGCACGCAGGAAGCTTCTAGTGGCCATTCGTTTTGTTGGGCTTTGCCCCTTGCCTGAGAGTGGTTGAGTGTGGGGTGTGCCTGTGTCTCTGTCACGACTGGTTTTGCACTTGTTGTACGTGTTTCAGTGTTGCACGTGTATGGACATGCATACCATCGTGTCATGGGGGAGTGTTGTGATTTGTGACGTTCCTATTGACCTTTGGAGTTTACTGTGACCACTCCGCAGTGTCCATACCCGTGCAGATCCCTGATGCGGACCCTGGTGGTACCGGTGCATCGTCTCGTGGCGGACTACCAACTTGGAGCTCACCGACGACCGTCCCAGAGCTATGGACGCTGCCCGGGACCTCCTACAGTTTTTCTGCAGCATGCAAGAGGTTATCGGTGGACCGGCCGTGGGCCCGATTTGCATGTTTTTGCATTGTGTGTCCATTGTTTGATATCGGATGCATGCATGTGACCAGTCGTAGTGTCCGGCTTCTGATTATGCACGTCTACGTTCAAACGACGGAGCGTTGTGACATGACTGCGCTGAGTTAAGGCCAAAACAGTGCTTTTGGGCCGGTTTTAGGATAGATCTTCTGCTGCCGCGTGCGACACCCGCTGTGCCCCGCGGCAGGTACTTATGCCATGAACCTGTTATTTGTCATTTCTCTCTACAAATGCTATTGAACCATTATGACACTGTGCATTGTGTCTCCTAGGCAGATCCTTGCCGTTGTGTGTACGACTTGTGATTGTAGTCACTGTCTGACCCGGCACTTACGCCTAGTCATCGGCTCTGTCGCTAGGAAGCTTCCACGCATCTTCTTAGTGGTGGTAGACCCTTGCAAAAATTCTATGGCCTTTGTACGTTGCAAGAGTTTCTCTCTTTAAAATAAGGTTCAAAATATACCGGTGCTCATCGTTTCGCTCATTGGATCAGTTGTGTACTTAGCGGAAAACTAAAAGACATCGGTGTCCATAATCGAAAAGGGAAAGACAGCGGTGTCAATAGTCTAAACCGAAATGACAATAGTGCCCATGTTTTTTGTTGTGCGAGCGATAACAGAAAAAAGGACAACTGTACTGACGGCATTGAAGTGGACATTCGCCGACTTCGAGGGCGAACTGGGTGATGCTGACATTGGCCTCGCCTGATGTCATAAGCAACCCTCTTGCTAGTTTTGGAGTTGGGAAGTGCGAACTCCAAAACTTGCGCGGTCGCGTGCGCCGCATCTCGCAACCCCACCCCCGATATTTGACAAACCCCCTAGTTGAACTGGAAGGTTTGGGTTTTATTTTTTTACTTGCCTGAGTACCTGCCGGGTCTCGTGATAGCGGGGCCTGGCAAGTCCCCTTTCTTCTATCACTGCGTGCGTCGCATGTTGGAACCCCCCTCTCCAATATCAAACAAACCCCCTAGTTACAACAGGGCGTTTGGGCTTTATTTTTTGACTTGCCCAGGCACCTGTCGGACCCCGTAGTTGCGAGGCCCAGCAGTTTCCCTTTCTTCTATCACAGTGTGCGCCACATCTTGTAACCTCCCCAAACCCTTAACAAGCACCCTACTTGAAGATGGGGGTTTTGGGAGGGTCATCGCGAGCTCGCAGGAACCTTTTGCCGGGAAACCCCTCCCGCGAGCTCGTAATGAAGGGCGAAGTTCGACTTCGCCCCCAAAGTCAAAATCCATGTCAATTCTGTGAAATACATGAAATATATGTCAGTTGTGCCCGTTTTGCTTGCACAATAAAAAACATGGGCACCACTATCATTTCATTTCCGACTATGGACAGCGCTGTCTTTCCGTTCTCGACCATGGACACCGGCATCCTTCCGTCTTCAACTATGGACACCGTTCATCTACAGATCGAAACATGGGTATATTACAACACCGTCCTTGAAAGAAAGGTCGAGTAAGTTCAGGTATGATTAAAATGTGTGTCTCACTTCGTTGTTGGAACAATACCCTAGGGAATGAAGTTTACAAACATGTTCTTCTTCCTTGCATGGAGTGAGTTTAGGTGGACATTTTTGTGGGCTACTTTTTGGTAGTGCAGAAAAGTAGCCATCCATGAATTAGCACACAAAAGTTTCCACCTAGACTCACTCCATGCAAGAAAAAACAAGAGTGTAGCGAACTTTGTTATTTAAGGTCCTGTTTTGTAAAATTTTGAAACGTACCTTCTTACCATACCTTCACTTACTCTAACTTTCTTTCAAATAGAGAAAGAAAACTATTTCTAAGTAGAAAGGCCATAAAATTTTTGCAAGATTCTGTTGCCATGTGGCATCACTTGGGTGCATTAGACATTTTTGTGTGCCTTTTTGCGAGTGGAAATTTTCGCACTAGGCATTTTTGTGTGCTTATTCACGCATTGGAAATTTTTTTATGATATTAATGCGACTGGCCAGTTTTTTGTGCTACTTGACGAGGTGGACATTTTTTTGTGCTCTCACAGCGACCAGCCATTTTTGTTGCTACTTTCAAGACCATGACAAATATGCAATTTTCTCGTAGTCCTTGCCAGTGTAGGTCCTTTGGCAGTCAAATAAGCCATCTCCGATGTTGGTTCATGTGCTCCATGTTCATGCGCCGATGCACGCACCCGAGCACGGCGCGCGCCGCGGAAACGCTCACATTTGGCCAAGAATTGCATTTCGAGGGATTTTCACCAAAGAGAGGGACTTCTAATGCAAGCTGCTCATAATGAAGCCAGCGGCTACGCCTTGCAACAAAGATTGATCCACGTCGACCACCTGTCAGCCGTCGTGGCCATTGTTTATTATGCTACTAAAGTGTTGTGCTGTAACCCGGTTATTCCCGCCCATGACAAGTAGGGACACTTCTTAAGAACACTTTCTACTAGTTTCAAGCTTCTTAAGTAATAAGCAGTTTCTAATGAACATTGATTCATTCATGTCCTTTTTCGAACTTGATGCCTTTAAGGTAAAAACATTGGTTCCATAACGTTGTCAACATCTTACTATAATTATTTATATCTTGATATATATATATTATATGTTTTTGTTATATACTTAACTAAATATTTAGTTATATACATCTTTGTCTTTTACATATATATATATATCTAAAATTAGATCTATATCTCTATTTTAATATATATATCTATATCTATATCTCTATTGATATCTATATATATCTATATCTATATCTATGTATACATTTATATATATATACCTATATCTATACCTAAATCTATATCTATATCAGTATCTATATCTATATCTATATCTATATCTATATCTCAATCTATATCCATATCTATATCTATATCTACATCTATATCTATATCTACATCTATATCTATATCTA
>SZWC01000670.1:236460-270268 GCA_023375785.1 Penium margaritaceum | reverse complement strand
CCCCCCCCCCCCCCCCCCCCCCTCCCCCCTCCTGTGTTGGCAACGCTCAGCCTAAACTTCACGTCATGCACTGCCGGCGATGGCCCACTTTGTTCGGACTGCTCCTCACCTCTCGCCCCTCCACCCCTCCCCTGTCACCGCCTGCCTCCTGTGCTCTAAGTCTGAGGAGCGCAACTGAAGCGTACGGGCACTTGCGGCGATGTCAACGCCCTATGAAAATGCCGAAAAGAGGAAAGAAAAAGAAGACGAACCGCTTTTGACTACTGAGAGGACAGCGGCTACTACAAAGTTTCAGACCTTTTCCACAGCTTTTCCCCTAAACCCCCCATGACATGGCATGCGACATGACATGACGTGACATTCAACATGACATGACATGACGTGACATTCAAGATGACATGACATGACATTCGACATGATGCGACAGACACGTGACACCACGACACGGCACGTCAGGACACGACACGACACTGACATCACCACGACACTGACATGACATGACCACTACACTGACATCACCACGACACTGACATGACATGACCTAACCCACCTGACACGTTGAAGCTTTGGGGATGGGGGTTAGACAGCGTGTGGACGCCGTGGTGAGCAGATGTGACACGGCATGTTCGTCCCCAAGCAGAAGGATTGCGTAAGGATTGAGTCTGAACTGCGGTGCAGGTCAGACTCGCTTTGGGCTGGCCCCTTGGGGTTTGGGGGGGGGGGGGGGATTTTTAACGGGAGGTAAGGATGAGGCGCATCGTTGAATCAGGGGAGTGTAGAACACTTTTGTACTGTACGATGAGGTGTTTTTTCGCCCATATCTTGCCTCTCTCCCCTCACTCCTTGCATATTTCCCTCTCCACCTTCTTTTGGCCCCGCACTCTGCACCTCAATTTCTCATCCGTCCTTCGTCGGTGCTGAATGCCCCATCATCGAAACGAGCTGCTGGTTGCCCCATCGCCTACCACTTTCAAAAGGTGTGAAAAAACTCAAGGGGACAAAAAAACGAAATGAAAGCAAGCGAGGGAACAACAGACAGAGCTGCTTCTCCTCCCTGTCCCCCCCCCTCGCCCTCCCTTATCCTCTGCCCCCTAACCCTTCTCCCTCTACTCCTTCCATGTCTTATCTCCACGCTCTCTACAGGAGCGATTGGACGACAAGGCACCGCAGCTGGTGGCATGCATCACTGGCGAGCAGAAGGCGGCAGTGGCGGTCAACTTTCTCCCTAGAGAATCCCTCTTCACACTCCCCGTCCCCGACGCCCTCTCCTTCTTCTTCACGTTCTCCACCGTCGCTCTCAGTGCCGCCGTCCCCACCACCGTCTTGGACCTGCCCCTGTCCGCTGCCGCCTCTGCCGCCTCTGCTGCCGCCGCAACATCCCCCTCCGACTTTGCCGCTGCTGCCGCTGCTGCCTCGGCCTCCTTCTCGTCCACCCTCTCGTCCTCATGGCAAGTAGGCCAAGTGGGTCTTTCTGTCCTCCTCACCATCGGAGCGGGGGCGGCAGCGCGCTCTGCTGCTGCTGCGTTCTGGGGCGTGCAGTCGTGCGTGAACCTGCCTCTCCCGCTCCCCTCCTTCTTCTTCGGCAGTCTGGGCACAATAACGACCTACCGAGGCCTCCTTCCGAACCCGAAGGCGGTCCTTGACCTGTCCCTAGCAAGCACCATCGCCTCCCTCACCGCCTCCGCCCTCCTCATCTACGCCGGCTACAGCGCCACCCACGGCGACACTGCTGGCGCCGGCACGGCCGCGGCGTCAGCAGCAGCAGCAGCAGCAGCCGCCGCAATGGGTTCGCCCTCGGACTACGTGCTGATACCCGCAGGCCTATTCGCTCACTCGGAGCCGCTCACAAACCTCTCCACAGCGGTGGCCGCGGCCGTCTTCGTTGACCCCGCCACGGGCGGCTCGGAGCTCGCCCTCGACCCCCTCGCCCTCGGGGGGCTGCTGGGGCTGCACATGACCGCTCTCTCCCTCCTCCCCATCGGCGGCGCCACGGAGGGCGGGCGCATCGTCAACTCCACCCTGAGCAGCCAGCTGTGCGAGGTGCTCTCCTTGTTTGTCGGCGTGGCCATGACGGTCAACCTGTTCGGCACCGACCGCGTGACCGGCGTGCTGTACGCGCTCGTCGCTCTGTCGCTGAGCCAGGCGGCAGACTGGTTCTGCTGGGACGAGGTCACCGACCCCGGGCCCCTAAGGAAGACCCTCGGGTTGTCGCTCGTCATCGCAGGCGCGTGGTTGCTCTGGTAGGTAGCTTCCGACCCTGGTGGCTTGCGCGCGCACACCAGGGTTCGTTTGCCATGGCAGTTCATGCAGGGCTGCTTTCGCCTAGTGCAACGTAGTGCAGCCAATGCGCCGCTCTCTGTGGTGCAGAAGTGAGCAGGCTATCGCGTTGGCGCCCGGCTGCGTGGGGGGATTCTCTCTTGGCACTCTGAGAGTGGCAAGAGTGTCATGCAGCACCACATCGCATGTTGTGTTGTACAAGGGTTGTGGAAACACGCTTTGGAAATTGCTCTCCAAAGTCTTATTGTGAAGAATTTCTGGCCCCAGAATTGTGGAAGTCGACGGAGACACATTGTCGTTTTTTCTTTCCCCGAACTCGGGTTATTGGGGATTCATTTTCAGCCGATCACTACGGGATTTCTCCTCATGTTTATGACCAGTTGACACACCTATTTCCTGCACCGCGTACATAATTGCAGAAAAGAGAGAATCAAAGAATCTGACTTTGATGACTGCTCCCAATCCTTGTACCTCACGCTCCAGTGAAGAAGTTGAGGGAATTAGATAACCCTCTCTCCTAGCACCATTGTGTAAGAGTATGCTGTATGGGATGTGCGACATGCTGTGGTGTGAGTTGTCCCCCTCTGTCTTGTACAGCTTGTTGTGACCACTCAATCGTTGTTGGTGTATGGGCTTTGAGCGGTCTGACTGTCATACGGTCTTCACAGTTTGTGCTAGTGGTTCTCCACTAGCACAAACTGGCAACATTCCTCCTTCTGGGACACGTATGGTGCAGACTAACCGCCTAGTTCACCCACGCATGTTTGATAGATTTTTCTCAGTGGTCGAGACCGGGGCACTTGGTGGTTTGTGCTGGTGCTTCGGGAGATCACATGGAGATTTTCCTCACATTTTCTCTGATAGGTTGTGCACTCCCTACGTGGTCGAGAATCGGGTACACGGTGGTTTGTACCGGTACCTCGGGAGACCTAGCTCTGATTGATTGAGTCTTTGTTGACCTATTGTCAGATACATGTAGTTTGCATGTGGCTGAGCCCCCGACACGTGATTCCATGTTCCGGCGTCTTGGGAGGCCTAAAAGTTGCCTAGCTTGGCTAGCCGGTGATGCAAATGTGTCACTGTAGTCTGGATGTATTTGGGGTATATTGCATCCTTTCTTGTTGGTCGAGACCGATGCACACGGTTGACTCTTCCGATACCTCGGGAGACCTCTCTTGTGTGGTTTGACGTTCTCTGACATGTATATTCCTTGTTCGTGCCTTTTCACAGGTCGAGGATGCCTGCGCCTCGTGGGCTAACCGCCAATCCTCAGTACATAAGCTCTTAATAGGGCTCATTGTACTCTCTCCTCGATTTTTGATCTGTGTGTTCCACACTTGCATTCTCTCGCTTACCACCAGAGCTGGTGTGTTGCCTAGTGTTTTCTTGTATGCCCAGATCAACTTTAGCAGCTGTGTCCATATGAGGGAATAGAGGAACCCTTCTGAATAATGTTGTGTGTGAGAGGGCACGCTGTACAGAGCACAGAGTGATAGACGGTACTTTGCAAGGTGGAGAGACGGCAAAGATATGCGTTGAAAACATAGAAGTTAGGAAAGGAGCCAATAGACAAGTGTGTATGGCTACTCTCACCGACGTGCGTGCAACTAGGCGCGCAAGTTGAACCAACCGATTGGAAACTAGGCTAACACGCATGCAAGCTCCAAAATAACAGCAAAAGGGAACCCGGCAGGCGTACGGGCTGCTCCATTGTCCGAATGACAAACTGAAAGAAGCACCAGGTGCAGAAACAGAAACTCCATGATACTGGATCATGAACATGCAAGGATAGTGCCGCTAAGAAAATGGACCCTCGGAGGTGGTCACCGAGAAAACCCTGGTGAGCACGTGAGGGTGCACAGGCTAATGCTAACGTTGTCAGAGTAGCCATCAAGTGTCTAAGCATACCGGCGGGCCGTGACGACAAGTCCAGAGGTCACCGTGACTCACACACCAACTCCATATTCGTGCACATACCTGACACGGACCTAGCTAGAGCCAGAGCATTGTCTCGTGGTGATGTACACGTCTGCAGGTGCTCGACAGCTGCTACGACGTCTGGGTTTCTTGCTAGGAAATTCTGTTCTTTTTTTGTTGACTCCAAGATTCTTTCGGCGAACCGCCCATGTGTCCTGTTTGCATGTTTTGCCTTGTCTGTCCACCGCTCAATGCCGGATCCATGCATGTGACCTAGCCTAGAGTTTGGCTCAAGATCCTACATCTCTAGGGTAAGACAATCCGTCATTCGAACGCTTAAGCGCAAAGTTACAGTCAAAACAGTGGTTTGAACCGGTTGTAAGGAAAACTGACCCTGCCGGATGCGTCACCTACCGTGCGTCGCAACAACCATTCATGTTGTGTGCTTATCAGTTGTCATCTCTCTCTGCACATAGAAGCTATTTTGATTATGAGACTCTGAGCACCTCGCCTAGCCCAATCCTTGTTGTTTCCGCAACCATGCTCTGTGCTAGTGTGATGGCTAACTAGGCAGCATTGATCCGTCAGGAGCAGCAATGCTAGGGATTTTCCAGGTAGCTTTTTATGGTATAAGAGAAACAAGGTATCCCTCGCTGAGCTACGCATCAGAGACGCAGCAGTGACAGTAGGAGTGAGAGTCATAGCTATAGCCACAAGTCCTGGGAGGACCCACCACGCCACGTTGACCCACCGCACTACGCAGCAGTGGTAGAAATGTCATTGCCATGATAGGTGAAGCTGCATCATCACACCATCGCCACGGAAGCATCGATTAGTTGCGCAACCTTGTCCACTAGAATTTCAAGTACGCGGTGATGCTGGACCGTCTGCGAAGCGTCTTTGAAGTTTCATTTCATGTCGCACCTACCACCTCCCCGGATGCTCAAGAGTAGGACTGCCATAATTGACCACCATCTTGTACGTGTGAGAGCTCATTGGAAAGCTCTAGTCATGAGCTATCCAGCGCATCCATTCGCGCTTCGTTTGGTACCCTGTAGTAGACAAGAAACAAAAACTCGATCTCAATTGGAAATAGTTAAGGGCATGCAGGCCCATGCAATAACGAACATGAGCTCTGTGTGTGAGTGCGATGCAAGACGGCAAGAATTTGGCTGGATATAAGTCTGGAACGCTGAATATAAAAGAACAATGAGAGTTTACAAATGAGCCCCTAGCGGGCTTATATAGGGGCGCCGGCAGCTAGCCGCACCGGGCCCCGTCACCCCTGCTGAACCCAAATGAGTCAACAGGGAGAACATACTGCATACACCATGACAACAACAAAAGTGGTCTCCTCGAGGCACCGGAACAGCTCTCCGAGTCCGGGTCTCGACCACCGAGAAAATATGAGCAGTGCCAACAAATCTCGGAATCAACGTCCAGACATCACAGACGGCTTTCTGAACATCGGAAGCCCCACAAGAGCCATCGGGTCTCCTCGTCGCACCGTTACAGTCCACCGGGTGCGCGGGTCTCAACCCACCGAGAAAACTCTCCTACCTCCTGACAAGCCCACATGGCTGCAGGAACGCATAGACCGCGTATCGCCGGTGTTGTCGTAGGTGCTGGAGAAGTCTCGTTGCAGTCTGGAGGCCCGTCGTGTCGTCACGCCCTCCTCTACCATATACCCTGAATATGGGTATATCGGTAAACCAGCGGTGTCGGTCTTGACGGGTGGAAGCCACACAAACCAACACTCCCCCTGGCTGACATAGCCGTCCACGCCAAAACGAATGAATGAAGGCAAAGAAAAAAAACATATGCCAAACCACAATATGCACCACGTAACCACACACACACACACCTCTGCTACCCACCTAAGGTCTCCCTAGACACTGGCACATGCTACCAAGTGTCTGGGTCTCGACCATGAGAGGAAGGATGCACACGTGCACAAACCAGTGTAATGCACATCACACACATGTCAAGCGACAAGCGGGTCTCCTCATGACACTGGCGGTACCAGTGCCCGGGTCTCGACCGCTACGAGCAATCCAACACAACAACATCATCATCCAAACACAGGATCATGGGAGGATCTCCTCGTAACATGGGTGCAACTCACCACGTGTCCGGGTCTCGACCCCTAAGAGCAACCCAACTCGAATACACATGCCACACGCAGTATAGACACACACCAAGACACACGATCACATGGTCTCCTCGTGACACTGGTACAACCCACCAAGTGTCCGGGTCTTGACCAACTGTGTTCTACCGTCCACATGCAGCTGTGCAGGCATGTAGCATGAGCCACACGCCGGATGCTGTAGATGCTCATAGCAGAGCATTGACCTCGCCATGCATCTCCCATGACGTCGCGTCAGGTCGAGGTCCACACAACACTCCCCCTGGGCAGATGAACCTGGTAGCGATGTCCTCGATGGAGATGCTGATGTCGTAGCTAAATAAATCCTGGGCGATGAGTCATGTGGTGTGTCCGTCATGTAGAGATAGCTCTCCCTGTCACGTGCGAGTCGGCTCCCGCCCTTAAAGACGAAATGGTGTCTCCGGCTACGACTCCTCACGTTGCTGCAGCATCACCTGGAATGTACCAGTCCTCACGTGACTGCCAAGGGTCCCAACTCAAAGTCTCTCCTCTCTCTGCTCTACCGCGATGCAACTGTGTACAACGGAGGAAATGGAATGGGCGAGCAGCACGCGTGCGTGGATGAAATGGCGGAGCTAGCCTCCGATACGGGATAGCACACCCTGAGGCACAAGGGTGTACTGCCAGAGGAGGAGGGCTGGAGCGACGAACCGGATCACCACTCGTGGATGAAGATGACGATGGGTTAGGTGAGTCAGGTGGATGAAGGTGCGTGATGACAGTAGCAGAAGAAGGAGGAGCGATGATGGGGTCGACAGGAGCGAGGATGGTGGAAGCCGAAGGCACGCTCACCTCTCTTATGACAGTGTCTCCAACGGACGTCATACTCGGAGCTCGTACAAGATCCTCCTCGAGTATAGGTGTGCCAGATGCTGCTGGCGGAAAGCTCCTGCCGATAGCAGTGATGCTCCCCTCCTCTGAGAATCGCTCACGCGCTGCCATCATCTCTCGTTGTAGCATGACTACACGCTCGTACAGATCAGCATAATCTGCCTCAGACATGTCGAGGTGGCCCATGTCGACTTGGTGTAGGAGAAACTCTGCCTCACTGGATGCTGCAAATGCAGACTGCACAACTCGTGAGTACAACGTCATCTGCATCTCTGCTGCTGAAGATGATGGAACTGGTGCTGCTGCATCCTCTTGGGGGTCAACCAAACTCGCTATGTGCTGAGACACTGGAACATCGGATGCAGCTGTAGGTGTCGCATCCACACCACAACTCGTGTCTTTCACACGAGGAGTGAGCGGTCGCATGCCGAGAGAGAAAGAGAAGGATGAGTTGTCAGAGTCCGTGGAGCATGTGGAAATGTCGTCCGTGCAGGTACTGCCACTCTCAGCGTCGATGTGATCAGCAAGGTCACCAGCAGGTGAACACGAAGGGGCAGATTTCAGATCCTGCTGACGAGGTGACTCCACCTGCGTGTAGGGATCTGCTCCAATGTCCTCAACTGCTGCCGTAGTGGACACAAGTGTGTAGGACTCCGACTCGACAACACCCGTCAAGGCAAACAACAAGCATAACTGGCGCTCACGCCGTGTCTCGCTGGGAAGGCTGGTCACTGCCACCTGCTCGATGATAGAGTAAGGACCATCATCTGACTCCGTCATGTATGTCGCTGCTCTGTCATGGGTACAGGAACCCGGAGACTGTAGGAATATGGAAGACTCCTCACGCTGAAGGTGGTCCTCATGTACCGCAGATGAGACGGTGGAGCCTGCTGTGTCTCCTGCAGCATATGTCCCAACGACGGCTCTCAGAACTGCTGCTCTCAAGAATGCCTCAACCTCCAAAAGACCAACCGGCCGACTCTGCTCATGCACTGTGACTGCTGTCGTACTGGTGTGAATCTCGTGCGCCAACGCCCCCGTAGATCCGTGTGGGGCATCCCGATCCTCACAATACTCCTGTGCCACTGCCAGGCCGCCACCGGTCGGAGTCGCGAGTGGCATCGTCCAAGCACGCGGCACCTGCACTCCTCCTGATGCAACCTGCTGCTGTAGAACGTCCGGCTCCTGCCCCAGCGTAGATGTCGAACTCGATGACATACATGTCTCAAGCCCTGAGACAACCTCTGCCGGACTGGTGTGAGCCTGCTGCACACACTCTCCCAAAAGTCCGGTAGACGCATCCCGATCCATACGGGACTCCTGTGACGCCGCTGGGCCTCCACCGGTCGGAGCCGCGAGTGGCACCGCCCAAGGACGCCGTGTCTGCGCTCCTCCTGATTTAACCTGCTGCTGCGGGAGTTCAGGATCCAGCCCGGACGTGGAAGTCGAGCTCGATAACACGGAAGTCTCCACCATGAACGCCATGTCGAGATCGGACTCTAGGCCATGTGCTGTCACCGTATCGTCTGAGTCCGCCTGAGCTGACGCTCGGGCACCACGGTCCGGCGCGAGTGCGGATCCTGTCGCTACGGTCACATAAGGCAATGTGCGGTGACCACACTCCCCCTCGACAGGTACAGCAACGGAGGCTGAGGAGGTGGAGGATGTATCAAAACCGGCGCGAGCACGGCGTGCAGAGCGTTGATGCCGACGACGCGGGGTCACTCAACTGGAACGACTACATGAAGACATGTCATCGCGAGGTGGCGTCGTGGTCAGAGCAGAGTGGAGGATTGAAAGGATGGTGGCAGCCTGGGACTCGTTGGCAGGTGGAGCTGAAGGTACACCATCGGATGCGGAGGGAGGAGAGGATGGAGGAGATGTGATCGAAGAGGCCGTAGACAAATGAGTAACAGAAGCACGCTCAATGACGACGAGGTCATAAAGCCGCTGCACCGTCTGTCGCAGGCCGTGGATCTCGGCAAATATGCTCGCCAGAGGTCCAGCAAGGGGATTCACCAACGCCGGCAGATCCGTATGCTATGGAGGACGCAGGCTTGGACTAGGCTGTAGCCAAGGTGGATGCCAGCCAGGAGGGCGCGTCCAATAGCGACGCCAACCATGATGTCCATCACCACAGTAGTAACAGGCGAATACGCAAGACGCCTGCTCAGATGTCCGCGCACTCATCTCGTGCGCTGGACGATGGATAGGTACCAAGGGCACCTACTCCCGGTGGTAAACACCAAGCCACGGGAGAGAATGAGGCCAGTAGGTACTGTCGCTCGTGGAGGTCACGGCGTCCGGGTCAGTAAACGAGACTAGACGGGAAGTGCTGCACTACCACAGCACGCGCGGTGACTAGAGTTTGACTAACTGCGGCCACTAATGCTGCTGCCACTAATATAGCAAAGACTGCTCCAAGACGAGAAGGGGTGGCGGCTGCAGGTGTGGCTGCTGCTCCAAGCGGTAGACGACCCAGCCCTTGGAGATGGTAAGACTCGAATCCGCTGTCGATCCTACGGAGTGAAGTGCACGCACGAATCCACGGGTCCCAGGAAGACGCCGGTCCAGGACGCGTCTCGAAGCGGAGATCGCCGTCGACGACAATCCGCTGTCGGCTGAGAAGGCAAAATTGCAAGCGCTGGCGCAACCGCCGCACTATGTAGTCGTTGCAACTCCGCCCGATACGGCTATTGCTGCTATGAAAGCTACTGCTGCTACGACGGTAGTTGTTGGACGATTCCCCCTTTTTTATCGTTATTCTCTAGCCCTCAGGCCCCCTTTTGTGTTTCTTTTTGTTTTCCTTTGCCCTCACCCTCCAACCCCCTTTTTTTTTAGTTCTCCCCTCTGCTTGCCTTAAGCCCTCTTTTTTTCTCTCTTTTTTTTCCATTTCCACTCGCTTCCAGGCGTACCCCTTTTCGTATTTTTTCGTTCTCACCCCCCCCTTTTCTTAATTGCCCCTAAGGTGGGCAAATGGAGAAAGTAAGGAAGTGGGAGGGGGGTCCGGCTTGTCCGGCCCTCCCTCCCGTGAACGCTCGCTCGCTCACTCGCTGAGCGAGCGAGCGAGCGAATGAGCGAGTGTGGGGGGGAGGAGGGGGTGGCGTCCTTACCGCCCCTCTGACCCGGCCCCTCCGTAGGTCGGCTGACGGGGCCGACGGGGCCGAGGGGGCCAACGGGGCCGACGGGCCCCCTCCAAAGGGCCCCTCGGAGGGGCTCGGCGGGGCCCTCCGAGGGCCCCTTTGAGAAGGGGAGGAAGGGGAGGGGGGGTGCGAATGGGGCGGACAGGCCCCCTCAGAGGGCCCCCCCTCAAAGGAGGGCTGCGAGGCCCTCCTCGCAGCGGTAGTAGCAGCTACAGCGGCAGGTGCAGCTGCTGCGGTTGCTGCTGCTGCTGCTGCTTCTGCAACTGCTACTGCTCTGCGCAGCAGCTGCTGCTGCTGCTTGCTGCTGTCGCCGCTGCTGCTGCTGCTTGCTGCTGTCGCCGCTGCTGCTGCTGCTGCACGCTGCTGCTGCTACCGTCGTTGCTGCACGCTGCTGCTGCTGCCGCCGCTGCTGCAGTGGCTGCTGCTGCTGCTGCTGCTATATGTTGCTGCTATTGACACTGCTACTGCAGCGGCTGATGCGCTGCTACAGCTGCTTTCGCAGCTCCTACTGCTGCTGCACGCTGTTACTGCTGCCGCCGCTGCTGCAGTGGCTGCTGCTGCTGTTGCTTTTGCTGTTGCCGCCGTAGTCGCTAGTGCTGCTGTGCGTGGCTCACCGCCCCTGTGGCGTTCACGTGCAGTCACTTCGTGCTCCCTCACGCTGCTGCCGGCGTGGCACCACGTGGCGCGTTCTCTTTGCGTTCCGCCCACTGCTGCTGCTTTTGCTGCTCACACGCCCCCCTGTGCTCTGATACCAAATTGGAAATATTTAAGGGCATGCAGGCCCATGCAATAACGAACATGAGCTCTTTGTGTGAGTGCGATGCAAGACGGCAAGAATTTGGCTAAGTCTGGAACGCTGAATATAAAAGAACAAGGAGAGTTTACAAATGAGCCCCTAGCGGGCTTTTATAGGGGCGCCGGCAGCTAGCCGCACCGGGCCCCGTCACCCCTGCTGAACCCAAATGAGTCAACAGGGAGAACACACTGCATAAACCATGACAGCAACAAAAGTGGTCTCCTCGAGGCACCGGAACAGCTCTCCGAGTGCCCGGGTCTCGACCACCGAGAAAATATGAGCAGTGCCAACAAATCTCAGAATCAACGTCCACACATCACCGACGGCTTTCCGAAAATCGGAAGCCCCACAACAGCCATCGGGTCTCCTCGTCGCACCGGTACAGTCCACCGGATGCGCGGGTCTCAACCCACCGAGAAAACTCTCCTACCTCCTGACAAGCCCACATGGCTGCCGGAATGCATAGACCGCGTCTCGCTGGTGTTGTCGTAGGTGCTGGAGAAGTCTCGGTGCAGTCCGGAGGCCCGTCGTGTCGTCACGCCCTCCTCTACCATATACCCCGAATATGGGTATATCGGTAAACCAGCGGTGTCAGTAATGGCGGGTGGAAGCCACACAAACCAACAATCTCAAATCCAGATTAATGAAACAAAAAATCAGGCTGAGAAGAAAAACGTGATGTTTTGCACTGTTAAAAACAAAAATTTGCAAATCCACCACCATTGCATTCAGCACTGTCTCCTGCATCATCACTCCAAATTTTGCTATATTTGGACAACTTTTATGCTGATGTCATCATTGTGGGCAATGATGTCATCACTGACACTCGGCCAAATTTTGGGCTGAGACTTCAAGTTTTGGTAATGTTTCAAATTCTCAAGAAACACATTCGGATTGCCAATCCGACCACTTTCATGTTTTATCCTTCCTAGCCGTCCACATGGCGTTGCGCCAAGACAAGAGGAATGGACCTACTGACCCCTCCGGCACAGGCTCCGTAGCTGAGACCTCCAGTCCTCGCTCTCAGGCCATCAACACATTGTTCCAGGCGTAGGAGGATATTTGGCACTAGCAGGCAGCACACACGACTACCCACCAAGAGATCTTCACCATGTCATAGAGACTCGAGCAGTCTTTGTCCGACGCAACCAGAGGCCTTCAGCAATAGCAACAGGACAACCAGCAGTCAGGGGTACAGCTGCTGTCACAGCAGCAGCAGCAGGGCGTCAAGCAGCTAGATGTGGAGCCGCCAGGCATCCGGCTGTAGGTACAGGCCGGAGATGAGAACAGCAGTGATGACAGCGACTGACGACAACCATATCCACGAGGCACTGCACTGCCCTGCCTCTAGTCTGATGCCCCCCCACTGCGTGAGTTCGTTGAGGGGGTGAACCGTCTTCAGTTCGGCCAGCAGACCAATCCCATCTAGGACCACGGTCCGATGCACCGACCTCTCGACGTGTCCCTCGGCGGACTTCTGGTTCCCCGCGCCCTCGAGCAGGCCCCTGAGGTTTCCCTCCCTACGGAGCGAAGACCAAAGGACTTTGAGGCTCACCACCTCGCTATAACAGCGATGTTGGGTTTGACGCCTGGGAGATCCTCTTCCAGGTGTGGGCTGATGCGGAGGGCGTCTGGCCTCATGACTTGAGCAATCACCAAACGGCTGACCCTTGTTAGGTGCAGTTTGTAACGAGAGCCATGTGAGCCTTGCTCTACGTCGTGCCCAACACATTATGAGTGACTTTCGTCTGTTCATGGAGCTCCTGGCATGGGCAATAGAGCTGATTCCCGTCGTGGCTGGGAGTTGTCCTGACTCTCTTGGAGGACGAGACTGGCAAGGACTGACCAGATCTTGTGCGAAAAGACCGAATGGGACCGAGTATAATGAATTCGGCATGACGACAGGTCATGTGGTGAGTAACGCCAGTGTCAATGATCGAGGTGCCACTCGCCTAACGGCCTGTCCTCGACACCAAGCAACGAGTCACACAACATTTCGCATCAGATCACAGGCATGAACAGACAGCAGGCTGAGCTCTAAAGCAGGGACATAGAGCACGTCAGAAATATGTAGAGGGGGTCAGACGGACCATCAAAGCGCACAACCCCAACTGTGTCTCACATGTGTTTGGTACACTGAGGACTAGGAAGTTGCCAACGTCTCATCGCGCGGCCGCATGCATACCTTCCTTGGTATGTCCCCGCGGCCAAAGGCTTGGCGCTTTTGGGATCCTGCACGCAATCACGTCATCGAGTCTCGCGACGCTCTCTTCTTTGAGGCACTGACTTACCACAACCTCTTGATTATCTCATCTTTTGCCGCTGATCACGTCCCGACCTATGTGGGGTCCCAGCGGATGAGGGAGAGTTCACGGCCTGTGGATGTCGACGGGTCCGTCCAGGCTCCCACACCTGCGGCTTGGTCACCGGCTAAGGACGACCCGGCTGTTCTAGCCGTTGGTCCCGTGACCAAACATGATACTACTCATCCCATTGCGTCTGCACCTTTCCCTGTGCCTACCACTGATCCTATCCCTGTTCTGCCCAATGCCCCTACTCCCACCAATGCACCTGCGCCTGTACTTGTGCCTAACAGTGATCCCGATGTTGTATCGTCCAGTGTCCCTGCTCCCACCAGTGCACATATGCTTGTCCCTATGCCTACCGATGATCCTGACCCTGTGCCGCCCAGTGCCCCTGCTCCCACCAGTGTGCCTGTGCCTATCGTTGTACCTACTGGTGATCCTGACTTTGTGCCACCCAGCGCACCTGACTATGTGCCACCCAGTGTAGCTGACCTTGTGCTGCCTAGTACATCTGACCTCGCGCCACCCACCACTTGTGCCCAACCCTGCTCCTGTTGCTTCCGGTGCTCGTGACCCTCGCCTAGCCCCGGGGACCACAGCTTTGGCCGTGGCGGGCAGCTCAGCCTTAGCCTTCTCGCGTGATCCCGGTGGTCGGCTGTGACCACTGGCCTTGAGAGTGCATCATGGGACTGCCGGTGCCTCCAGCCGCCCCACTCGGAGCTTCCGGAGTGGCGACCCTCGTATGAAGGCCCTTGGCCTTAGTGTCGAGAAAAACTACATCAAGGTGCACCCAGCGTGCCCTATTCAACATGAGCTTTTCTCTTTTGATTTTGCAGTGGCTTGCGATGCGGTATCCAGCCTTGTTTCGGTCGAGCCAGCCTCCAGTGTCTATGCTCTTGCCACTCAGAGATCTCCTGTGCTAGCACCTGATCCATGAACGTTAAGGAGACTCTCTCCGTTGACGATGCAACAGGGTGGTGTGCTGCGTGCGAGGGTGAGCTCAGGACCATGCGAGAGCATAGTGTTTACGAGCTTGTCGACCTCTTGCTAGGGCGGAAGGCAATCAAGGCCAAGTGGGTGTTTTGCAAGAAGGTGAAGCTGGATGGTTCACTGGATTGCTGCAAGGCTCGCTTGATGGCCAAGGAATTTTCCCAAGTTGAGGGTGTGGATTTTACAGACACCTTTACCCCTGTTGGCCACAAGACCACCGCTCGTACTCTGTCTGACGCCGTTATCCATCATGATTGGGAACTGCACCAGATGGACATGAACAACACCTTCCTCCACACTTCATTTGAGGAGGAGGTCTACATGGTTCAACCACCTAGCCTCAAAGTCGGTGATACGTTTTGGCACCTGTGCAAGGCCTTGTGCGGCTTGAAGCAGACACCTCAGTATTAGAACCAAGGAATCACAGACATTCTCACATGCATTGGCTACGTGCAAAGTGACGCCGATCCTTCCTTATTTGTTCGGAACATAGTTGAGCAATTCACTATCATCTTGGTCTATGTTGATGACCTTCCAATTGCATCTCCAGTGATTGAGGCTATGAATGAGGCCAAGGCGGTCCTTCAAACCACCTACAGGACCTCATTCCTACACCTGTGTTTCTTGGGATGGAGATCGTGCGTGACCACCGGAGGCGGACACTCCAACTTCACCAGGCATATTATGCCGACATTGTGGAGAAGCAGCTTGCGTACCTTCTGAGTGAAATTCCCACTGCCTATACACCTATCACTCGTGACGAACAGGATGCCCCGAAGGTGGAAGACCCAGCCCAACTGGAGGAGCCGGTGGACATGACCCTTCGCCTACGCCTCATTGGCTCACTTGTACCTAGCCATGACCACTCATCCAAACATCGCCTTTTCCGTCAACCTTCTCGCATAGTTCTCTTTGTTCCCTCGTACATGGGTTCTGCGTACAGCTGTCCGCATCGAACGTCGCGTGGTCTCTAAACCATACCTCGGGTTGTGCTTTTACAGGTAGTGCTCGGTGGTTTTCAACGGCTACACAAACAGTGACTGGGCCGAAGGCCCCAATGAATGGAGTCGGACCGGTTATGTGTTCCTGCTGGACGGCACTGCTACATCATGGCGTAGCAAAAAACTAGGCTGCATAGTGCAGAGCTCATCAAGTATTTTGCGTTGGGGCCAGGGACTGCTAAAGATGTGTGGCTGCGGCGTTTGTTTTGTGAGTCGGGTCAGTCTGTGCCTGCCCTTGTTTTGCGGTGTGACAACCAGAGTGTCATCGCCAATTCCGAGAACTCTGGTGTATTCCATGCACGTATGAAGCACGTTCCTATTGAGCATCACTTTCTACGTGATATTGTGGAGCGGTAGGTGATCGCCATTGTCTGGGTCTGCACAGACATGCAGCGGGCAGACTTCCTGACCAAGGCACTGGCATGTGGTCATTTGTTCTGTTGGGTTGTGTTCCTTGTCTGATGGTGGCTGAGTGTGGAGTGTGTACACGCTGATCGTTGGGCATCTTGTTCCACACTTGTGTCACTTGTTCACGCGTATGGACATGCGCACCATCGGATCATGGGGGAGTGTTGGACGCAAGTTGTCCCAGTCTACCTTGCACAGCTCATTGTGATCACTCGGCCATGTCCGTACTCGTGCAGATACCTGACGCAGGCCCTGCTGGAGCCAGAGCACCATCTGGTGCTGATCCACACATCTACAACTACTGGACAGCTGATATGGCGTCTTGATTGCTTGCTAGGACTTTCCGCTATTTTGTCGTTGACTCCTAGAATTTCTCGGTGGAATGGCCATGTGCCCTGATTGCATGTTCTTTCCTTGTCTGTCCACTCCTCAATGCGCGTCCCATGCATGTGACCTAGCTTAGCGTCGGGCTCAAGATTCCGCATCTCTAGGGTCAGATGGTGCGTCGTTTGGACGCCTGAGTGCAGAATTACGGCCAGAATAATGGGTTTGGACCGAAAACTGACCCTGCCGCATGCGTCACCCGCCATGGGCCACGGTAGTCATTTTTTTTTTTTTACTTTTCATCTGTCTCTGTACATTGAAGCTATTGTGATTATGAAATTCTTAGCACCTTGCCAAGCCCAATCCTTGTGGTCTCTGCACCCGCCCTTTGTGCTACTGCGATCGCTGACAGGGCAGCATTGCACCATCAAGAGCAGCAGTGCTAGGAAGCTTCCAGGTGGCTTCTTATAATAGAGGGAGCCAAAAGTTGGCAGGAGATGATGACGACACACTTGAAAGAGTGGAGTTAGTTACAAAACTGAGAAGGATGTGGGAATTTCCATTCCTTATCCTAGTGAGAGACTGTTAGGGAGCTTCCTAGCCTTGTTGCTGACGTGGTGATACTGTCTAGTCAGCTAGCACACTAGCAAGCAAGCAGGTACAAGAAAAAAAAAGGGTTAGAATAGAGAGACACAAAAAGTCTTATAAGCTCAAATATCTGAATAATGTAAAGAAGGAAGAGAACAGATCACTGTTCTGGCCATAACTCAGCGCATGGGTATCCAAACATAGTACCGTCTGAACCTAGAGATAAGGAATCATGAGCCGGACACTACTATTGGTCAACACACAATTCTGGCATCGATTGGTGGACACAAAATACAAAACATGTATATTGGGCTCCAGAGCCAATCCATCAAGAAAACTTTAGCAACTTAAGAAAAAATACAGAGCACCCAAGCCAGCATCCAAGACTGTGTGGTAACCTTCTAGCAGTTGCTAGTGGGTGGGACCACCAACTGTTGGTGCTCCGGTGCCAGCTGGGTCCACATGAGCTATCTGCATGAGCATGGATACGGTCGGGTGGTCATAGTAAGATGTGCAATTAGACAGGGGCGGCTCACGTCACAACACTCCCCCATGACCAGATAGTACGCATGTCCATACACATTCAGAACTGACACAAGTGTAGAACAAGATGCTCAAAAGTCAATATGCACACATTTTAACCTCAACCACTCTCAAGAAGAGGATGAAACCCTAATAATGGATGGCCACCATGAAAAATTTACTCGCCAGTGCCTTGGTCAAGAATTCAGCCCGCAGCATATCCATGCCGACCCAGATGACGGAGATCACCTGTTGCTCCACAAGATCACACATAAAGTGATACTCAACGGCAATGTGCTTTGTGCACGCATGAAACAGAGCTGAGTTTTTGGCAATGGCAAGAGCACTCTGGTTTTCACAGTGTAAAAGGATGCAAGACACACATTCACACTACTCACCAAGTAGACGATGCAGTAACACTACCTCAATAACCCCAACCCCCAACGTGACATACGCAACCTCTGATGGGCTATGTGTAATGCAGCCCTACTTGCCGCTACACTATGAAACAATGGTACCACCCAGTAGGAACACTTGGCCAATGCAACTATACCTATCATGGGTCCACGCAAAGTCACTATCTGTGTAGCCATTGATAACCACTAAATACCGGCCAAAAGGATTACCTTGGCCAACTTTACGGGCCTCCATCAAAGGAGACGTGATTAGGACGTTGTCCACATAGACCAGGATGGTTGTGAAGCTCTTCATTTTCTGTCTAAGGAAGAGGGATAGGTCGGCATCAGTCTGCACATAACAGGCATGTGTCATTGTGTCGTTGCTCTCATTGATCCAACAACAAGGTGACTGCTTGAAGCTATACAAGGCCTTACACAAACGCCAGACATTTTCACCGACCTCAAATACATATCGTTGGACCATGTAGATCTCCTCCTCTACAGTGCCATGGAGGAATATGTGGTTCAGATCCATCTACTGAAGCTCCCAGTCATGCTCAGCAACAACCCTGAACAGAGCGCAAGCGGTAGTCATGCACCCAATGGGTGAAACAGTACCAGTGAAATCTACACCCTCAACCTGTAAGAACCTCTTGGCCATCAAGTGAGCCTTGTAACAATCAAGTGTGTCATCTGGCTTCATCTTCTTGGAAGAGATCCACTTGGTCTGTACAACATTCCGTCTAGGCGGGAGGTTGACAAGCCCATAAATGCCATGCTCATGGACGGCTCTCAGCTCATCCTCACAAACATCACGCCACAACTATGCATCCTGAGCCGAGAGTGCATCCTTCAACATTCCTGGATTAGGCATTGTCAAGGTAGAGTTCCGAGTGGCAAGAACACAAGCCTCCGGACTCGGCTCGACTATGACTAGGTCGGCTGCGACATTGCAAGTGACTGAGAACTCTCCAGAGATCAACTCATGACACACAAGACATGTTGGGTACACCTCAATGTAGTTCGCCCAGACAATTTGGCCAAGGGCCTTCGTGTCAGGCTCGTCACTCTAAACACTGCAAGTGGGCAGTCTGGGTACCTTGGTTGGTTGGCCGCCGAGTCCTAGAGTCCAGTGGTTGAAGACAGCACCAGGCTAACAAGAGTAGCGTAAAGCGGAGGTGCTCACTTCTGGCTTCTCAACAAATGGGCGGACCACAACCACACGAGTTGTAGGCTCACAAGGAAGAGGAGATGCTGCAGGGGTTTCATGGACAGGTGCTGGCTCACGCGCGGGGGAAGCAGATATAGGTAGAGGACCAGGTGGAATTGGCGATGTTGCCACTGGCATGACACCATGTGTGCCAAAGGAACCTGGCATAGGCACAGAAGCAAGTGCCCCAGAGGGAATCGACACAGGCATGGAAGCAGATGTGCCACAGGACCGGCACTGGTTGAGAGTAGGTGTGTCAGAGGGAACTGACAGTGGCCCGGGAGCAGGTGTGCCAGAGGGGACCGGCACAAGCACGGGAACAGGTGTGCGAGGAGGACCTGGCATGGGAGGAGGTGTGCCAGAGGGTTGTGATTGATAGCAAATAGCCACATTATGGATGGACACAATGCATCAGCATTCACGTAGTGAAGCCCTCCGGTACAGTTGACACGGATACCGTGCAAAATTCGATTTGAACTTTACAGGAAAGGTAGCACCCTTATGCTTCATGGTCCCAAGGAATATCACGCCATCAATTACTCGAATGTACTTCGTGATATCCACAGGATTCCATAGACAAGGTGGTTTTGCTAACATAAGAATCCTCTGCACAGCGGGTGTCAAAGGCATGGATGCGGAGGGGACTCTGGTGAGTTGGTCAATGAAACGATCTCCCAACATCCTGATGTAATCAGCCTTGTGCACATGTAGCACATGTAGCACACAATGCCGCCAGTTACTCTCCATCCCCATACTCAAGATAATACATGCTGGAAGGGAAACCTTCTTCTTGTGCATAGATCGGAGGAGATCCTTCACAACCTGGACAGCCTGAGGGGATGAAGACGCAACCGAGAGGTTGTCCATGTAGACAAGGACAGCAACAAAGGGTGCAGAGGGATCATTCACGAACAGCGCTAGGTATACTGGGTTGACCAACACCCTCCTCACTGCAAAATGGCGGAGATTCTGAGGTTCCAGCAGTGCGGAGACTGCCTCAGCCCATACAAGGCCTTTTTAAGGTGCCTGCCGCGGTGTCTACCAACGTTGAACCCATAGGCTATGTTCAATAGATATCCTCTTTCATACTTTTGAGTAAAAGGTGTTTCAATCTATCCAGAGGAGCTCCCCGTCATGCTGACCCACTCAACTTAACAGGGTCTTTGAAGTGATGTACTTCTGAAGAAGGGAAAGGTTGGTATCAAACTCCATGCCAGGTTCAAGACAAAATCTCTTGGCCATGAGGCGAGCTTTGTACCACTCCAATGAGTCATCTGGCCTCTCTGTCCTTTGAAATCCCCATTGATTAGGTAACACTCTGCAACCAGGAGTGTGCTCCATCCGCAGCAGAGTGGGCCTGCTTCACAGTGGTTGGCTCGACAAAAGTGCTATGGTGCCACTCGCAATGAATGTAGTGGCTACTGAGGTGACTCGCATAGCCCAACTTAACTTAGCAGCTGCAAAAAATGGTGGAACTCATTGACATGAATAGAAGTCCAAGAGTAATGATAAGTTGCACCAAGAAATGGCTAGACCCAGCACATCAAGATCAGTGGCAGGACTGGGCTCTGTAGAGTCATTGAAAACATGTGGGAAAGGGTATGCAGACCGCGTGGGCCTGGAGAGAATAGCAGTATGACTGGTAGATGGAACATAGCGAGGTTCAGGCTGCAAGGATCTATGGTGGCCGTCCCTTGCTTGAATGAATGGAGAGGTGGGAGGCAATTGCAAGGGTAATATTGGGCCAAAAATGAAGGGGAGGAAAATGGGAAATGCAAGCAGCGGTGCTAGCATTGATGCAACAGGTGGTGATATATCCACAGCAGGGGTGTATGAAGATGATGACACAAATATAATGGGATGCAATGCATGTGGTGATGACGCAGATGCAGCAGAAGACACCACACATGATGAGATACATGACAGTGCATATGTAGTGGAAGATGACAAAGGCGACGTCATTGATAGAGCAAGAGACAACATAGGGGAAAATACACATGATGCCAGAGAGGATGTAGGAAATGCTACAGACATAGCAGGAGGCAAAGTAGGCAATGATGTACATGGAAAAGGAGAAAACATGGATGAAAATCCACATGCTACTGGAGATGATCCAGGCAATGAGATAGATGTGGCAAGATATGACAGTGGTAATAATGCAGATGCTACTCCAGACAATGCAGGTGACAATGTAGACATGATGGGAGACGACGCACGCGATGATGTGGATGCAGTAGAAGATGTCACAGGAAAGAACGGAACGCAGCCATTGGCCACATAGCCAGAAGGGTACAATCGATGGGAAACAAAGACCTATGCCGTGAGAGAAAGAACGATAAAAAAACGAGAAAATCATGTGAATCAACAATGCAACCACGCTCAAGGTCCTCGAACCTTCAAGCCTTGGATTGTTGTATTTTGCCCCATGCCCAGGTGCAGCGCCTAGAGGTGCCAAAAAGCCACTGGAGGGAAAACAAATAATCCTCTTATTTTACTCTAGCTACCTCAAGAGTACTCCAAATCCAAAGTGGGTGAATGCTCCTGTAGTCGCTGAATCCGTTGCAACTTGAATCACCAAAATCCGCTGAGTAACGAGGAAGTTATGGGCTATCAAAGTTGGGGTGTGCGATGCGGCTTGAGGACTAAGCCAAATCTGGTCCGGTGGAAAAACTCACCGGACCTGAGGAATAAGGTGCATCCGTGGAGAATATCCACCGGATGACTCCGTAGTCATCCAGTGGATGTTTTCTTCCTGATCCCTTAGCACATGTTGTTACTGGGGGGGCTTTCGCCAAATTCCTAGCTCTGAGTTCACAAATCAATAGTACATTTTGTTACTCAGGGATGGTCAAAATTATGATTGCAGGTCTACGGATAGATCTTGAATCCCATCAATCTCCAGCACCAAACTCGACATTGGACTTACAGAAACACATCCCAAAAGCACAAGGAGTATCGCCAGTATGTGTAGGGACACCTGTACCTATGGAAAGGATTAATTATGTGTGAGGGTACTTCGGCGAGCAGACACAATACGCTCTGCTGCCAGAGCGGTTGGATTGGTGTACCATGCCTTGACAGATGTAGCGGGATCTACGGTTAACCAAAATCAAACGCGGTTTAGTACGTTGGAAAGCTTTGGAGTCGCACTGTAACTCTTCAGATCATGTCCATGTTCACTATAACGCAGAATTCTGTTATTGTCTTCGTAAAAGTTACTGTCTCACAACTCTGTCTGAACTCCCCTCACATAGCGTGAGGGAACAGAAAGTTCATGGTTAGACCCACAACTTGCACGATAACAAGCCGTGAACCCAAGGACCCATAAGGCCACATTGGAAAACCACACGTCCTCTGAAAAAAAATGAGCATATAGAGGAAGAAAAGGATGGAGACAACAACAATGCGATGAATTTCCATCACTTTCATTTGAAACTCAGGCGATGCTACCACACACCCTAACAAGGCAGAGGTTTGCGTGACGTCCAACACAATATCCGAATCGTGTGACATGGCGCGGAAACATATCATGGAGAACGTGATTCTAGGCCCATGTTTTGGAAAAAAATTCCTCAAGTGCAGACAGCAGAGGCAAGCAAGACTCGAGAAGAAATCTATGAACACCGCCAGCTAGAGTGTGGTTCCAATGCTTAGAGACCCCGTTCTGCTCCGGTGTACATGGAGCAGAGATCTCCATATGCACCCCTTGGGACAAGATGATCTGGAGAATAGGCTCCATGAATTCGCCTCCACCATTAAACTAGAATTCAAAGAGCTTTCCCTGGAAAGCATCCTCAGCCTGGACAAACAAAGACTTAATAGATGGCCCGACATCGCCTTTTTCATGAAGGACAAAGTTTGAGCAAGAACAAGAGAGGCCGTAACGACCAACAAAACTAAAAAATAATCAGGGAGAGGATCCATGGCGTGCATGTGGAAGTGTTCAAGTGGGTGGATTATGTGGGAGTTAGACGTTGAGAAAGTTGGATGATTCAGTTTTCCTTACGCGTAATCAAGATAGTCAGCACGGTACGGAGGAGGAAACTTTTCTGGGTTAAGAACCAGAAGATGTTGATGACACGACAGGCTATGGATCGTGGTTGTGAGCACATGGCAAATGTGGTAATAGAGCAAGCATGTGTGCTCAGGGGAAAAGTGAGGGAGTAACACAGACATGCAACGTAGTAGCTGCAGTGAGTGACAGTGAAACAAGACATCTGATACAGCTTGTCACAAAGCATCCCATGAAGAACAAGACAGTCATACGAATGCAACAAGCCTTTTTCAACACTTTTATATGAGAAAAATTCCATGCCCTGGTCATGCAGAGTGGTGACCAACAAGAAGCTCACCTCTAATGTAGGCACGATCAACAATCATAACAATCATCAATCGGGCAAGAACACATCGCCCGAAATCCAACAAAGCAAGCGACACTTACGCCCAACATCTGGCCGGATCCAGTTTGAACCAAGCAGACTTCTCCAAGACAAAGTCATGTGATAGATGGGTACATAATCGATTATTTAGAAGCCACTCTTCACACAAGATGGAGCACTCACATGACACTGAGCGACGTTGTAGGAAAAAATGACAGAGTTCTTTACATTCCCTAAACTCAGAGCAAGAAAATGAGATAACATAAACGAGTACCAATGCTCAGTCCAGTCACTAGCCAACACAACACTACATTGTAACACGCCTCAGAGGGCTCCATCAGTCAAAAAATGGTGAACTAGCCAAGACTCACACCACAATGAATTTGTGGAGGTCGAAGCTCGAGAGAGATGCCAAAGACTAACACAAATGTGCCTGAACCATGAAGGGACCTAATGGACACATCGGACTGCTGCACGACAAGAGATGGAGCTGTCAGATGGAGCCATAGTGGGAGGGTATAGGATGGGGAAGGTGGCCCGTAGACGGTCGGGTAGTAGGGTGGTGGAACCTTGGGCCACATCGGCCGAGGCACAACGACCGCTGATGAGGTCGGTGCCAAAACCGTGCTTGGAGTTAAAACAAACAATTTCATGGCACTCTCCCACAGAGCGGGGTCAAAATTCCAAATGCGTGGTTGTGACCTCCAATGAGTCAGCAAGGTATCCCATAGCATTGGGAAAGAGCATGGGTCTCAACCAAGAATGGATGTCAAGGATTTTAATATCCAACAAGGATTCGATAACTGGAAGGGAAGACATTCAAAAACAAGTGTAAAGAAAAAGAACGCAGTAATACTGACCACAAACTTTTGCGACCAGATGCCACAAACTTCAGTGCTAGACTATCTTGGCCCTGGAGTTAGCCCCAAGGGACGACACCACAGTCAATCTTGTCCCCCCCTCCTTTTTTCTTTTTTCCCCCTTCGCATTCGAGTGTGAGCCTCCTCGATGATTGACGGGATCGACCCTTGACCGACGAGCTCGCCAACAAAAGAGTTCAACAATATACAAGCTCGCTGAGGATAACAGGGGAATTTCCAAGAAGCTTCCTGATTGTAGCAGAAGACAGGCTGCTGCTGCTGCTGCTGCTGTTGTGGCATAGAAGATGCTACCTTTCCTGCTACAGCTTCTGTGGATGCAACATTGTACGTGTTTTTAGATAATGCGCTCCAGCTCCTGTTGTTGCTACTTCCACTGCTGTAAATACTGATGCTGTGGCTTCTTCTGGCGCTAGAGATGCTAATGACATGCTGCCGTGGTGGGGGCTGTTGCTGTTCCTGTTTCTGGTGATGGAAAGGACGGAAAAATGCATCAGCCGCTAGTGCTGAAGGTTTGGTTGGTTGTCGCCATCCATAGAAAATTTTGCTGCCTCTTCTACAGACCTACGTGGTAGTTTCATACTGATGTGGTGTCAGAAGTTGCCGCCATGCCAACCATAGCAAGTGTTGCTGCTTCAAGTTGTGATGTAGCCTCCGGAAAACTATACAGCCAACATCGCTATGGCTTTCCAAAGAAGCTATTGCTAGGATTGGTTGTAGTGGTAGCAGCCACCAGAGTTGCACCACTCTGTTACTTACCACGATGGCCGCTGTGATGCCGACAAACACTGCCGCCAAATTTTGGCAGCATTCTGCCTCTGGCTCTGCCGGAGGACTGTGTGTCATGGACCCAAAGCTGAAGGATTTTCAGGTAATGGGGATGTGCGTGCCCCATCAAGCCCAACCTAGCCCAGCTCAAGATTTCCCTGCTCCTGCAACAGCTTCTGCGTGAAACATGGTGGAGGATGTATGTGGTGTTTCTCATATGCTCAGGTAATATGAGGGAATGAGATGACCCTCTTTGCTAGCACCTGCGTGTAAGACACACATAATGAGATACAACGTGACAGAAAACATTGCAAACATTTGATAGATGGTGAAGGTATAGAAATAAAGCTGAGAAGGAGGTGGGGATATCCCCCCCTCATCCTAGGACAAGCTTCAGCACAGCTGCACATATAAGCAGGCTGAGTAGAAAATGACAGGGCACCTCAAGAGGTCACCATAAAAACAGATATCCAGGTCCCGGTTGAGGAATGGGTTGCTCGTTCCTCCGAGAAATGCATCAAAAGAAGCAGCATAGAGGAAAATACATCATATGTATCTAAGAAGGCCTTTGCCTCACAATATGAACACATGCAGTGTCACCCAGAGAATGAGCCAGACAGGCCCCAAGAGCTTGTCACCAAGAGAACTCCCGTGCACACATGCGGACGTGCCAGCTGAAGCTGTTCAAGCCGAAGCAGCTAGCGACCATGACGGAGTCCCTCGGAATGACTGTTGTCAAGTCCAGAGGTCACCATGACTGACAAGATGACCAAAGCCACATGGCTATGGCTGCGTCTTTAGTTGGACATATCATCATGGATTCTATCACCAGCATTATTTGTACCTGAATTCTGATATGAAAACACTAATAGATTGCTAGAACCATTAGAGACGAAAGAAGTTCATGTACCATACACACTCAATATCCTTGAGGAAGTGAATTTTGGAAGCCAAATGTTGCATGAGTCCGTAACTGACTTCTGAAGTCAGCCTGACTTCTTCCGGATTTTCAGGTTTGGCTGCTGAGCCTCTTGCTGAGGCACGGATCACCGCTGACCGCTGCTGCATGAGCATGCTAAGGCTATTACATTTGAATGTCCTGAATTCTGGATGCTGAATTGCAATGCGGGGAAAACCTCAGTGTCTTGACTGACTTGGCTACCGACATCATCACGGATTGCATAAGGAAAATGAAATACTCGCGTACTTCTCAAAATAGCATGCAAAAGCATCGCCCTCGCTAATGGAGCAGACAAAAGTGCCCCCCTCCAAAGATATCACGCAAAACCGTCCCCCTAGCAGAAGCGAGCACGCAAAACTAGACCCTTTTAAGATAACACGCAAAAATGGCACCCTGCAAAAATAACACCTCACTAAATAGCAAGTACAAGTACCACCCCAAAGTTGACAATGCCATGTCTACTGCCAATTTTTGCAAAACCTTGGTTGTCTGTCTCTTTGTAATCCACATTCTCTCTCAGTGAAGTAAGGTAAGTAACAAACCTTTTGTGGATTATTATGACCAAGGATCAGCATCTAATGACATGCTGCAATCATTTTGCTTGAGGCAAAATGACTAACGGGTATCCTTGCACGAGCAACATTGGTACCGCAAGGATGGAAAAAAACCTGAGGAGGGAATTTGCCAAAAAAGGAATGTTGTAACATTATTTTCACAAGAAACCCGGAGGAAACAAGAATTTCACCTCTGGGTTTTCTTTCCCCTTCCTTGCGGTGTCTATCTCTCTGTCGCAAGCATGCCCGGATGAAAGGATGTTGTTCCTTTTTCATATTATGTCAAATATCATATTCACCCCTCATTTTGATATTTAAGAAGCGAAGCCTTGCTCCTGAGATTCAATCAAGCGAATCACCACCGTGGAGTTTTGTGAAATTTGTTTCACGGTTTTCAAGCGATTGTGGAAAACCGTTGATGCTATGCACGAACGCTAGATTTTTTTGGCTTCAGCAATTTTGATGTACATTTTGTGGCCGTGACATCATCACAAGGTTGAACTCTTTTTTATGGGTTTGTTCGATTGATCTCTGTGGAAGGGAATGAGGGGATCTACATCCTTCATTATCATCATGGATAACCTTTTTCTCCTCTCGTGTTATTTCAACACTGCATGTCATGCGGCGTCGACATGTTGGTGCCATAACATCAAGTTCCAACAATCCCAAATCTCTCGACGCAGGGGTTTGCTACAGTTTTTTTGTGGGGATTGTATGAGGGAGGTCTGAGACTCCTCTTGTGTTGAAAGGGGATCTGCCAGGCCCTGTGGCCTGGCAGCTGTTTTGCTGAGCGGAATGTGGATGGTTCATAAGTAGAAGGTGTGCAGCAGAAGACAAATAGAAGATCTGGGACGACTTGTAATCAGCAGTAAGTGTATTTTGATGGCAAGTGCTGGAACTGTCAAGCACATATGTACAACAATGAAAACAAGAATTGGGTATGCTTGGGGTCTTGGATGCTTGAGTCAAGTGATGCATGCGACGCCACATCCTGAGAGGCTACCTTGAGAAACTCTGCCGAGAAGTCAGGGGATTTTAAAAATATCAAATTGTCGACATGGGTTCCAATAGTTCTGTCAACACGTGGTCAAGCGTGTCAAAGCCTTGTAGAGAAGAACACCGGAGGTTTGGGCAGGTGTCAGAAATGGCCTTGGCTGAGTGGCATAAAAATCCGGAGTACGACGCGTGGTGGGCCACGAATGTAAGGAGATAAATACACACACACTGAGTTTAGAAATTTGTGTACGTCAGAGATGTAACACCTCTTCCCCTTTTAGCCGTGACTTCCTGGCACATTGCGAATCGTAGGAAGGTGCCTGTGAAAAAAACCATCAATCTCATGCTTGATGCCCCATAGGTTGTCGTAGGGCCCCCACCTTTTGTCCAAAACGACTTGCCATTGCCATTTGAAAGTATAATTTGTCACTTTTCTACATCGATGGTGTCCCAAAACACTTTCAAACGCGTTCCTCGCGCCCTCATCTCCTTTGGCTAGTGCTGGCGGTGGCACATCTGTGATAAAGAATTCCTCGCTGAGATCCCTGTATATTTTGAGCCTTCTGGTGTGGAACACCAAATGGATAGCCAAGCTATCCAGTAGTCAGAGTTTTGCGACAATAGGTGTCCACATCTCTTTCATGGAAAATGCAACCAACCACATATATCTTTTTTTTTTTTTGCAATCCTCTCCTCATCAATGGATGTTTTCCAAGAAGAGTAGGACTCAAAATCCCAGGTCCATTCAATGCTTGTTGGCCACATGCTTCATTGCTGCCTCAGTCTTTTTGAGCGTCTGGCAAGTCTCATCTCTTTTACTCTGGAGGTCTCGTTGTTGGATGTCTTGTGCTGCTGTGTTGCTTGAACTCTGCAAACCTGCCAGAGTCAAGAGTAGTTTTGCCAAACCACTTTGAAGGTCATGGAATTATGTGCTAGCTAGGCGTTCAGTAGATTGACCGCCTGTTCAGTGCCATGCAGCTTATGCGGGTTCCAGAGCAGTTGTTTGAGCGTGTGATTGGTGCACTAACACTGCCCACCAGTCTAATGATGGAAGGCCGTTGATAGCTAGATCTAATTGCTGTAGTGAGTCATGACCTCCCACCAGAATATGCTGGTGAACCTCCTGCATTTGTCCCTAATAATGGAGGATGGGACATTGTGTATTTGGACGACAACGTTGAGGACAAGCCGCGCTGTTCCTTCGGCAATGACCGTGGTTGTTGTCAGGGTGAAGTGCGACATCTTCGCGAACCAGTCGACCACCATGAGTATTACCTCAAACCATTTTTTTGTAATGGAAAACCCTGCCACACAGTCCATGGAGATATCTGGCGATGATGATTTTAATACAGGTCGTGGTAGATGCAAACCGGAAAGTTTAGTTCGTCTCGACTCAAGGGTTTGGAGCATGTCACAATTTTTGGATTAGTTTCCGGTGTTGATTTGCATCTTGTCCTGCAGTAGCACTTCCTGATTTTTAAGTGGCTTATTGTTGCCAAAGTGTCCATGTAGACCGGATGCGTCGGTGGCCAAAATATAGTTCACTACTTGTTTACTATCTTCCCAACTCTACTTCGTATTAGGAGTGAGATCAAAGAGATGCAATGAGACCCGGGCATAATTCTTTACAGATTTACAGATGTAGTTGCTAAACTCCAAGAAAACCTGGACGTTCTGAATGTTGGTCGGTGTTGGCCAATCAGCAACTGCCTCCACATTCTTTGGGTACATCCTGATCCAATTCCTGCCAATGATGTACTCCAAGAACTAGATCAAACAGCGACCAAAGTCATTCTTGAACAGTTTTCCATAGAATTTATCTCTTTTTTAAATCTCAATAACTATTCAAAGATGTTTACTATGCTCCTGTGGTTGTACACTAAGATTTAATCAAGATATACGACAACAAGGTTGTCAAGGTATGGATAAAAATCATTGTTCATGGCTGCCATAAATGTTTTGGGGAGTTTGTGTGTCTAAGCTACATGGTTGTGGACTTGAAAATCCCGCAGCGGGTGCAGAACACCGTCTTCTTGATGACCATATCAGGTACACAGATCTGATAACAGATTCTTAGTAGGTCAATTATTGACCTACGGAGAAGCTATTATCAGATCTGCGTACCTGATATTGTCAAAAATTTGTTTGCTCATGGAATTGGGAAGCAGTTTTTGATGGAAATACTATTCAATATCCTGTATTCCATGCACGTCCGTGGCCCAAGGTTTTTCATTATGAGCGAAAGGAGACATGTGACACATTTCCCGTTAATGGACTGATAAACCATTGACTGATCTTCTCGTCCAACCATTTATATAGCTTCGACTGCGCGTGGTTGCTCATCCGATAGATCACCTTCACTGTAGGTCTACTATCCAGCTTGAGGCCTATATGATGATCAATATCGTATGGTGGAGGTAATTCTTGTGGTAATATTTTTGGCAACGATCCCTTTAAACTCCTCAATTTTGGGTATAAACACCTCCAAAAGGGATGTGGAGTTCTCAAGCTTCAAGGCCGATGAGGTTGTCGTTGTTATCTTTGCTAATACAATCTCCTCTACTTTTCCTATGTCCACGAGGACTAGCCACTCTTAAGCTCTGCGTTGCATGTATTGCTTGGCTATATCCATAGATATTTATTGCTTGTGTCGGGTTGTGGCTGCTGCAGCTTCCCTTGTTGCTTCCTCCTTTGCTGCTTCTTTTAATAGCTGATGCATCGTGGGTCACTTGATATGAGATAGGTGTCGTCTTTTTCCCTTAATGTTAATGTAGAATGCACACTTACTCTAGTCAGCATGCTAGTTGTTCCAGTACAAGAAAACTTGTATGAGGATGAATTTTTTGTCACTCGTTGGAAAAGTTCTCCAAACCCTTACATCATGCAGCTCTTTGCATCTCTTTGCAAGGTCAGCAAATGTGCAATCATCCGTCGACGGTTTTTCTTTCAAACAGCCATGGATCGGTCTATAATCTGCACTTTCAACCATCTAATCACTTGTGAAACTCTAAGAATCTCCTCCATTTAATGGTGGCGGTATCGTTTTGCGACTCTTGTAACCTCTTGGTTGCACTCATCGCAGTATGGCAGGATGGTCGTCCTCATACCCCTTGTTGAACTTTGCAAAGTGAGGAACCTCGTCTACAACTTTGAGGGTCCTTCAGACCGGCCATTGGTCAGTGAAATTTTTCCAACTGGAGACGAGGTTCATCCTTGAATCCTACCCTTTGCCATTTATTTACTCCTGGTTTTTTCTATAAAACTTCCCCTTCCTCATTACTGGCTTGTTAGTCGGCTTTCTACGTTGTGCAAGATATGATCGAGCTTTCTACAGGCCAAACACAGCTACTGGTCGCGATGATGCACGACGTTGATCTCCATCAAGACAAGAAGCCTTTCCATTACAAATTTCAGCCACCACAATATGAGTGGTGGCTTTCGCGTAGGTTCTTTCCTACATCCGAGTATTGCAGTCGGCATTGTTGAGGAAATCAGCTACTTAGGTAATTCGCAGAAGGTCATCTTGGATGCTAGAAATGACAATTTCTTGCCAAATGTCATGTTTGAGGGCTTGTCAGAAATAATGTGACTACATCTGTTAATTTTACAAAAATGTTGTATGTCCTCTGGCATGCTAGACTGGTGATGTAGACATTGAAGCTTGTACTGTGCCTCTGATTTTCAATCAGCTTCCAAAAGTTGTACGAGGATGGCACGCGTGTCAATTCAACTCTTTGGTGGAGTCAAATAATCTTGGTGTGTCAATTTTCTTTCTCAAGAGATACATCACCTGAGGTCGAAAATTTGAGAGTGGTCGCACGAGCCGTTAATCTAGGTCCCCCGGTATCTTACTGCCGTTGGATTGTCCTTGCATCGGACCACCAACTTGATTTTGTACCAAATAAAAGCACGGGCATGAGTTCAACCTTCTTTAAATGGATGTTCACAAAAGCAGCGATGAAGTACACATCCGAACTCATCAGCCACATCCAAACCGTCTGCTCCTTTGTGTTTAAGGGATCAAATAGTTGCAAAAGTGTTGGCTGGAACTAGGGTTCTCTTGAGAGTTGGGTGTTTTTTGTAGTGAGCAATGCTTCCCTTGCGCGTGCAATTGGAAGCTCCTCTACGGCCATAGTGAGTTGTTGGTGCAAATGAATTTTGAGGCTTTTAAGTGGAAACAACTTCTCATAAGTCTCCTTTGAAGCGAATACGTTGTCTCGTGCCTCCCCGCATTGCGCCAGCTGACGCCCTAAGGGACAACGACGGATGCGAGGGGTTTGCCAAGCCAAAGGATTCCATCGCCTGTTTGCTTGTTGGAGACGTTCCAGTTGTGCCATCTGTTGCAAAGGCTGTCGCTGCTACCTGGTTTGCTGAGAGAGCCTCGTGGACTTCGTGCTGTTGATTCTCCATTATCGAAGTCCTTGACGTCTACTGTTGCTCATTGCCGGGTGTGCTCGCTTTGTTTAGTATCATCGTTGTGATGTCTACAAACTTCTAGATGTCAAAGATACGCTGAACTCTTGTGCGAGGTTGTTGCCTTGGAGAAAAGTCGTTGACTGTGCCTAAAGCTCCGCTGCACTCTAGTACCAAATGTTCCGCCGAGCAGGATGGTGATGGTTCACAGGTAGAAAATACGGAGCAGAAGATGATTCAAGGATATGGAAAAAATTGTTAATTTGTTATTAGCAGTATGTGAACTTTAATGAAAAGTGTTCGAACTGTCAAGCATGTATATACAAAAGCAAAAACAAGAATGAGGCATACTTTGGGTCATGGAGGGACAACCCTCTCCTCTCCCTTCACCTTGTCCCCCTTTTTCCCCTCCTTTTCTTTGTGTGTCCATATAGAAACACTTCGTTTTGAAGTGCCCCTCCAATAAGTTGTCTTCTTAACGAGCCCTTCTGGAAACATGTCATTTCATGCCATTTTCAAAATCCTGTCAACGCTACATTTTTCTTATTGCGCATGCTTCAATGCGCATCATGGGTGTAACTCACGCAAGCGCATGTACGTGAGAGTGACACCCAAATCTTCTATAGGGCCCCATTTCAGTCACACCCACAAAACCAGTGTCCCAATTTTTACAACGCGAGAAAGATAACGGAAACTGGAAGATTTATGTGTTTACATTTTTTCATGCCCCTTTAGAAATATGTCATTTTTGCATGCCTTTTCAGAAACACGCCATTTCTGCCTGTCCCTCGTAGAATTTGCCATTTTTGTGTGCCCCTCCAGAAAGACGTCCTTGTTTCACGCTTCATGAACCCAAACAAGACAGGCCTTTGCCCATAGTGGCATGCAAAAGAAACCATCGTCTCCATGGTCACACTGTCTGCCTCATTACATTCCACGAGATCTTCCCTGGCCTCCCATTTAACATGGTCGACCTCCTCATCGGCCCATTAGAACCACTAGCTTGCATTGTCGAATGGACGCTCATTCGGTGCACAATATTCCACACAGTTTGGCACGATACCTAATACTCCAACCCGATACCTATGATCCTTGCAATCTTCCCTGAAGTTATAAAGAATCAAATTTGGCTCATTTTGGCAATCGTTCCGTCACATATTGATTCAAGTCCTTGGAGGATGACTTTTACCGACCCGTCGACTTGCATAAATTCTCTATTAACGAGCCCCAATCTTGCCTAAATTTAGAATAAGGATTGAATAGTTGGTGGAAAAAACCCTTACCTTTACCCATTACCTCCTTTTTGGATTACGAAGTACCCCTTGTATTCAAAAAGTGCGGAAAATCTCAGGAAAAAATTGGCATAGTCTTCCCTACTTGATGTTCCTCATATCACGCAACTTGGCAATGCTTTTCCTGGGCGCTTTCACTCATGGCAAGGGCCAGGGTTAAAGAAAGGGTCACCCCAGACACCTTGCAAGAGTGAGCAATCCTCAGGTAGCCAATATGTTGAGTAATTTGTACAAAAGCTGCTTCGCAGTTTCATCATTTTGCACTCATGTGTGTGTGGCTTAAAAGGGACATGAGACGGATCAATGGAGGGAAGAAAAGGCACACGGGAAAACATGCATGAGGGGAGGGAAGGGAGGAGCCTGTGCATCTCCTAGGCACATAGAGTACCAACGTATAAAAAAAGGTCATAAAGTTGACCTGCAATGGATGGGCAATCTTCTGTCTCTCCTTCTGAAAAACGATGGTTTGAATGATTCCCTGCACATAAAAAAAAAAGGGAAAATATTTTTAGAACAGAGATCCACGTGTATCTTGGAAAACAAGGAAGAAGAGAACAAGAGCAATTTTTAATGTACAAATCAGGAAAAAAAATTGTTTAGTTTGAGGGATGGAGATAATGTAAGCAAGAGCGTGAGTGTGCGAGAGAGCGCCAGAGAGAGAGAGAGAGAGAGAGAGAGAGAGAGAG